>CM023840.1:11622533-11827533 GCA_013266295.2 Branchiostoma floridae x Branchiostoma japonicum
AGCTGGGGTATATCATTAATTACTTCGCTGTGGTGTACCCAGAGTTTATGCTGATCTACCACAAAGCTTGTACAGGTGTGACAATGCGATATAGTATCAGACTGATCCCTTGGCTTTAAATTTACCTTTGGCGTGACTGTGTCACACAACGTAAAACTTCATAAAACGCCTATGACATATGTCAACATCTGGTAATCATGGCGTAAAAGTGACCAGCAGACTTACCCACTTTACCGCTGGGTGTGGTAGGAGTAGAAGCGTTGACCAAGGTCTCTTGGGCAGAATTAGAGGCGAGGGTCTCGCTGACATACTTAACGCCCAAAAACACTGCCACTGCAAGTATGGCAAGGCTAACAAATACAGCCAGTACACAACAACAGCCCTCACAGTGTCCTTTCGCCATGATGGCGTTCTGTTGTGTGCTGCGCCAAGGTCGTGGTATCAGTTATACTGCGTCATTGTTGCTGTTGGTTTCGGGTGGCGGGATGTTGTTATTGGTATGCGCCTAGGCCTACTCTCCAAGCAGATGTTTTGGCGTCGACGTATTTTTGACGTGTTTTTATGCGTTTTATCGAGCTTTCTTTTTTGTACTGGCATCTTTTTTTACGCCAATGATACTATCTTGCAGCCATCTAAAGATCTACTTGGAGATTAGTTCGCGCCAACGGTGATGCAAACTTGTCAGCTTGATTTTAATGGAAGAAAGGGCTAACTTCAATCGGTAACTCAAGACTTTACCACAATTAAGCAAGGTAAGTACTTTTTCTGATAGCATCGTTAGAAGAGTAAAAATGCATTTGCCTACTAGAGTCAAAATTCATATCTAAGTGGTGTCAAATGACATAACTTAATACTCATGACATACGGAACCTGGACCCAGAGGCACATCAAAGAATACGGGTTCATGCAAATCATGAGCTAATTTGCATGATTAACGAGAAAATGGTACAATGTCTTAATTTTAAATGATAGTAAGTTCATACTTGTAACACATGTACGTCGGATGAAACTGAATATCTAATAATTATGGAGATTTGGAAGTTATTATCATAGTTAATAAAGAAACGCCAAGATAACTCCCTGAAAAATAGCATTAACTTAAATATTTGCAACGTACGTATTAGAATTTTGGAAGAGTTGATAATAAATTAATTCGCTGGAAAATAATTTTCAGTTCCACGATAGACTCATAAAACTAGCTGCATATGACAACCATGCTACTCAATTTTACACACATCTAATTCCAAAATGGAAGGTCTCCAACTTTATTATATGCAGTTTAAAATGCTATTACCTCACTCCGACCTATTTACAATGATATAACGTTTACCTTGAGACCAGTCAAATATACAATGGTAACTTTTTGCTAGCAAATTGTCTTATCACCTTACTGCTAGCCAGTTGAAACATATCCAATGCTAAATATCCAAAAGAACAAGACAAGTACCAGAGTTATCAACCAAGGATTGAGGTGTTCGAAAACTCATTTTCCTAGAACTATCGTAGAGTGGAACTCGCTGCCAGCAAGTACAGTAGGGGCATCGCCACTAGATAGCTTTATCTAGTGCTCCTTCCGTCAACTCCAGATTATGATGACAACACAATCCAAGGCTTATATAGTCTTTCACAGTGGATTGAAAACATTTGTCTTCCCAATATCCAACTGCCCTTGTTTGGCATGCATGATGTAAAGAAATCACTTGCAGTACCACATCACTCTTTCCATGTCACAACAGGATTGTATCCACCAAGAATACACGTTTTTCTTATTTTCTGGTTCTAATGTTGCTTGTGAATGTCTGTAGTTCCAATCACGCCACTCCAAGAGTAGAGTTGAGGAAAAAATAATGACATTTCGAACATTCCTTGGTTAGAGCCAGATTGTCCAGACTTTGTGAATCTGTCCAATGCTGTAGTGTTGGGAGAGTGAAATATTTTTCTGTCAGAAATTGCTACTATTTAAAATAAGTATGGAAAGTCAACATATGGTGACAGAAAGCAGTTGCTTTCTGGATGAGATTGGCATTAGGGAACCCTGTGTATGCTTACACCCACATGCTTGTTTTTGGTAACACATGACATGTACACACCATGAGTATTGGAATAAAACACTGTAGAGTTCAACTTCAAGTCAGAACCAACGTAGCATTGAACTTGAAATGATAACAGCTGTAGCAACTTTCAACTTGTAGCCTGGAGTCTACATAATTAGGAAGCTTCTCCTTCAAGCTTTCCTGTGTGTATGCGACTACATATGCTAACTTTCTAGCAATGCTAATTCATGAGGTATCTGGACAAAGCACTCGTCCCTTGTCGTGTTAACTTTTAACGTTATCTGTGCCTTAACGGAATCACTTTATAAACTGAAGACTAGGAAACAACTAAGAATATGGCATGCTCTAACAAATTTGGTTGAGTAGGGCCAGAAGGCAAAAGGGTGAGACAGTGATGCAAAAGTGTCAACAGGACACAGAAAAAAACAGGAACACACAGAGCAACCTCCCACTGAAGCAGGGTGCATGCAGGTTGCACTGATTGGGATTGCAACACCTTACTGCAACCTGAATTTAAAAAAAAACAATAAGATAGGAGGTAAAGTTGTGAAAAACTTGTGATTTTGCAGGCTAGAAAAAACATTTGAGCTTGCCATCATGTATTTCAAATTAGCCATGTAGATGTGAAGCAAAGCCTAGGTTGCTAGGAGCTTGTTAAAATGCGCAGTTGACAATTTTTGTTGTTATCCGTCATAAAAAAACATATAGTTTAGTGAGATAATATCTGTAAGTGAATTGAAGACTGGAATTCAAATCTTGTGTAGTGCATTCTTGAGTTACAAAGCTAGTTCTGTTGATAACACTGGCTTCTTTAGGCCAAGAGGGTCAGTTTTGGCATACACCTCAAAACAGGAACTTATATATACACAGTCTAGCTATATCACAAGTTAGTTATGTACAGGTTCAAAGATGTATTTCACATGTAGGGATGATACAAAAGATCACATCACTGACATTGTTGACTTGTTCTTTAAGATGAAAAGCAGAAACCACCGTGTCTAAGTTGAGTTGCGTGGAAAGAATTGGTTTGAAATTGACAATGTTACATGTATATTATGACGACTGTATTGGGAAAGCGTTTAGTATTTTGTTTGTGCACACAGCACTCAAACCGGGAGTTAGCCACAATTGATATGAGAGAAAAACTGCAACAATGCATCAGCTCTGTTTCAACGTCATCGGACTAACTATATAGACCACTTTGAGTCCTACAATAACCAACATTCAGTTTAAACTACCGAAATCCATACAAAAGCACTGTGTAGACCAAGATGATATGAACAGGCGAAGCGAAAATACTACCGGTAGTACATCATGCTATGTTTTACTCAGCCAGGCTACTATTAACAACCACTGCATGCTGTTAACTCTGCCAAGCAAAAGTCACCCCCCAGCTAGTTCAGTAAAGAAAAATAACAAGTGTTTACTTTGATATTTATATATACAGTGTCTGGGAGTAAGTAGCCGAAACTTATCATGTGTAATGTTTGCATTTATACAGACAAAAAGTTTTAAATGAGTACAAAATTCAACCTTGCAGATACAAATACACTTCATTTACAAGAATAACGAGCACATCACACTACAATATAGGCATTTTGCACCAAGGTTTAAAGCTCTTATTACAGTACATGATGCTAACAGTTCAGTAAGTGTATGGTTCATCATTATTTTGGGCAAGGACCTGCAAAATATAGGGCAATCCTCGTATTATCATTCTGTTTTGAACACTTAAACTTTGACATACTTGTGATAAATTCAGAAGATTTTCGAACTCTACATTCAGACATTTACTTTGAAGGGAATTGCAGCCCAAAAAATTCTTACTTGGGATGTATGTAACTAGTCAGCAAGTTTGGAATAAGAGATCTAAGCCTTGATCTGCGGAAGGGTTGTTTCAAATTAGTCCTCTTTTCTTCTTGTACTCTTCCAGGTTGAGAGATCGTTTGGGTGCTCCATCCTTGGGAGGACCCACTCCCTTGGTCACGTTAATGGGCCGAGTAGCTATACGGGGAAAAGGCAAGGCAATGTAAACACTGAAACTAACACAATTCTCCCGTAATCAGAGTCCCAAATACACATATACCAGGGCTTGAAATACCGGCATTGGTGTTGGTAACATTGAAAATTCCCTGAACCTGACAAATTTTACCTGCACCAGTCAGAATTTAGGAAGTATGGATCACACTAAAAACTGCCATTGTCATTATTTCTTTCATAGTTCATAGGTGGTAACAGTCAATGTAGCAAATAAAAATCCACATACACCTACATGTACATGTATATATAAACCCAGTATTTGAACTGGTGCAGGTTAGGTGCAGGTAGACATCAGAAATACCTGCACTCCAATTTCACCTGCACTAACCTGCATATGCAGGTAGTATTTCTAGCCCTGTATACATAATGTATAATAGTTCAAACAGTGTAGGATATCATTGTAAGTACATATACATTTATACCTTTTCCTACGAGAACACATCCAATACTTCTTACCACCAACAGCAGAATTTGGTAAAGGTACAAATAAACAACTAATATATTACTGAGAAAACAACATATAGAAACACTTAATGACAGTTAAATGGCATACCCTTTTCTGGTAGGTCAAGGTCTATCTTTATATCGAAGTCGTGTGCAGAAAACAGGTCCTCCGAGTGGTCGCCCTCCCCGGGTTTGCTCTCTGTACCGGTCGGCCCGTCGACCTCCGACTTGGCCAGCTGCGGCATCTCCTGGAGCTGTTCCTGTGAGGTGGAAGGGTGGACAGCAGGGCTCTGCTGTCATATAACTGTCAATACCTTCACACAGTCCCCCCCCCCCCCCCCCCCCCCGAACATGTACCTCCTTCAACATCCAACAACCCTCTGAAGTTCTGCTTACTTTTTACTTCTTCCATGCAGGATAATGAAGGGCTTTAGGGTGCTAATGTTTAGACCTTAGTCTTTTCGTTCCCATTAACCACTAAAGTGGTAGTTGTATACAGTTATAAGCTCCAAGAATGATACATGTACCATAGCATAAATCAGGTATATAGGACCCTTTTCCATGACCATTCACCACCCTCCCATGAAAAAGTGCTGTTTATTCAAAAGTCACTGATATCTGTATATCAATGACAACTCATATTGATAGCAATGACAACTCACGTTAGGTCCCTGTAGGCCTTGATCACCACCGTAGATCTCGTTCAATCTCTGGACAATTTTTGCAGACATAGCTGGATCCCTCCCCTGTAGAGTGGAGAAATTATGTTAGAAGAAAGTACTATGAATACATGGGTACAATGTAGTAATAGCTTAAGTCTTGTGAATTCACATTAACTAGTATCTATTGTTAGCTCTCATTTTCATTTTATCACAAATAAACATGACTTGGAAAGATTATAGAAAGCACAAGAAAACTATAGGACAGTATCGGTAACATTTGAGAGACAAGGAGTTAATCCAGCCAACACCTTGTTAACAAGTTCTTCCCTATATACAATATTCTACGCTCATTTACTCCATTGGCAGTTTTAATCAACTGTGTGCTAGTTAGTTCTCATTAAATGTATTTCTGTCTACATGCCTTGCTGATGATGGTGGGGGTACAGTTTCTACGACGGAAACAGTCCATCTTCTGGGTTCGGAGTTCCTGCATCTCCGTCTTAAACGCCTCCTCGGCCTGGACCAGATTGCGTTCTCGGTTACGCTGGTTGATGTAGCTACGCAAGAACATGAACACATGCTCAACAGTTTCTCTAACACAACAAGAAATCTGAGATTTCAGACTTCCGGGACTGTTTTGGGAATCCGTGAACGTTTTGGAACTGTACTGTATGATTAGAGGGAAATACCTGATTGAATTACATCATACAATGGATTGCATGAAGTAACTTCCTCCCATGATTTCACCATCAGTCAAATTTTCGACATCACACAAGCCTAGCCACCCCTAAACCACATCATGACCCCATGAGAACACCAAGTTTACGACCCCATTATTCCAGTGAGACCCAATCTCAAATGACTCCATTCCCCAGGTCCCAGTGCAGGCAGGACACAAACACACAAACTATCAATTAACGTGACCAAAAACAATACTTCTGTCCCTGAAGTAATGAATCAACAATGCAACAGAAATAGGAGGTTTGGGAACAACACCTCTAGATAAAGGAAAACAATAACATCAACAAATCAAAGTAAAGTAGATATAAACAATAACATATATATATAAATGAATTATTTTCCAGACAAACATACAGTTACCTGATGGCTGAGATGTTTTTCTGGCGAAGACGGTTCAGTTCCTCAGCCCTTTCCTCAAGTTCCTCCAACTTGTCTGACAGAACCTGCATTACAACAGTCACATAAGGCCAACTCTCAAACAGTCCTAGAATTTCATATCAAACTCCTGATTGGAGTCCATGTTCTATAGTTATCTACTAAAATTATCATTGTATATGAATAACTATTACCGGTAAACTTAATCAACCATTCCTGCAGTCTTTCATAACATTAGTGGCTGTACTTCAAGTTTGTTTACCTCACAAATAATTCAACAAGTTGTTTCACACCGAAAGAGTACAGTGTCATGACAATGTGCCAACTCATTAGAAGTTGTTCTTCTATGCCTAAACTACAGCTAATAGACAGCAATTGCTGAGTGACATTACAGCAACCAAAATTGACTATGTGCAACCCCTTGAATTTATAATAGGAATACGAAGCAACATGTAAAAGGATGATTTAAAAGAAGGCATCAAAATATACAAAACATCAAAAAAACTGTTACATACATGTATGAAATTTGTTGAACTCTCTGTCAAATCTTTGGTTGTTCGATAGTCACAGCCTTTAGTGGAAAGGGGGGCTATTACTATTAGCATGAATAGAAAGCTTCAACTGCACAAAAGAAGACTTCCGTTAGGGCACTATATTACCCACCTTAGCCTTGTCTGTGTCCCCCGATGCCTCTGCCATCTCCTTCTCTTTCATCAAGGCGGTTTTCTTCATAGCAAAGTTGTATGGCGACTTCTGGAATCTCTCTTTCTCTTTAACAATCTAGAGCAGAATGATTACAAAGTCATTTCTAGTACCACAGATGACTTCTTTTATCTGCCAAATTAAATTATATTTTGTAATATTCAGGTTGACAGAAGTTATGGAAATGAAGTAATGATTTTAAAGAAAATAATCATGATAATTTTTGCTATCACCTTGTGTACATTGCAATGTCAAGTTTAACAAACCCTCATCGTTCTTTACTGGTGTTTTCCATAATTGGTCTCAAGACACAGACACAGACTAACAAATGATTGGATGGTACAATTATGGTGGAAATGTTTGAACTTATGACTTTTTCCAAACTGAACAAAATCTATTATTATCACTTCTAAGGAACCATTAGCTCCCAGCTTAGAGAAAAATGAAACTTACTGCCTCAATATCATCCTCCTTGAAGTCGTACTTCAGTGCTTGCTGTATATCATTGTATTTGGCCTCCACTTCATCCATAAAGGGCAGTTGAAAGCCTTTAGTCATCATCTGGGTTTGGGTGGGTGGTGGAGAAAAACTGCATTAGCAAACTTCTTTGCCTTTAGAACTATCTGCCTGTTTCTTCTATTCTTCTTGTAACAACTTATGGTACATGTACACAGTTGTATGATGTGATTACTGTATATGAAAGACTGACAAGGATCAAATGAAAGTGTAATGTTCAAAATTACATGTATACACATAGCCTGAACATGTTAGAAAGGTTTAGAAGGTGTTACATAATGGGAATAGGTTTCACAACAAACTATCTGGGTTGGTTCACTTATTTAACTTTCGTACATGTTTTGGTATAGAATATAATATTTGTATTATTGTCAGGGGTCGAAATAGATTTTGGGGCCAACTTGCACTGGTGCAGATGAAAAAAGAAATACTTGCACCAGAAGAAAAATAGTTGCACCCCCCAAAAATAAAACAAACACAACCAAAAGTACATGTAGTAACTTTAATAAAAACTTCATGGATTCTGGTTTTGTTCACTTTCCATTTCTTTATTGGGTGCAACAGGTAGTAACAGGTAGTAACAGCGGATAAAGCAAACTTGCACCGCGGTGCATACCGGCAAAAAATTAGTTGCACGACACCAAATTTACTTGCACCAAGTTGCACACAGAGGGGTATTTCGACCCCTGATTGTAGTGTCTGGTGGGCAACTTGTAAAAGTGTGAATACACCTGTTTTGCCCTCCCTCCCACTCGTTTAATGTGGAGAATTCTAATAAATAAACAAACAAACAAAATGAATTACCTCTTCCCGCCACCTGAGAAACTCTGACTCTGTGAAGTCCTGGTTGGAGACAAACTCCAGTCGGAACACTCTTTCATCCGTTGCATGCCTGCAATGGGAAATATACCACAATGTAAGTAGCTGGTGGAGTGCTTCCATTGCATTTTGGAGGTCCCAGGTTCAAACCCCGGCCAGGCTATACAAGACTTTTCAAAATAGTACATTCTGCTTTCTCTGCTTAACACTCAGCACTAATAAGAAAGAGTATTGTACATTTATAGTTGAACAAACACAACTACCAGTGAGCATGTACAACTGTGTGGTCAACTTAAAAGGGCTATCGAAACAGAGATGGGCACTGTCCTAAACACTGGAGTTGTGGGAAGGATTTTTTGGCAAAACCTACCTGAGCCTGAGTCCCTTGTTGGTGCGAGTACTGCCCAGCTGGTATACTTTAGCTGTCTCAACAACATCAATGATCTCTGCAATCTGGAGAGAAATAAAGGGTGGCAAGGTGGTCTTGTGGTTAAGGGTTGTTGACTCAGAATCTGAAGGTTCTGGGTTGGAATCCTTGGCAGGCCCCAGTGTTGTGTCCTTGGGAAAGGCACTTAACACCTACAGTGTATACCGTCAGTGAATGAAGTCCTAGTCCGCTTCCCAAGGTCGCTACTCCGTCGATCCGTCGGCGCGCTACAAGTCCTGAACCTGGGGTTTCCTTCAGCGGTGGGCGTGTCTTAAACAGTTCAAAGGCCCCCCACAGGCGATGCCGCTCCGCCCCAAATTTTCTACACGCGATCGCACGCATAACCACACGCGGTCACACGAACATCCGCGTGTCTCACGAGAACGGCACGAGAACGACACGAGAACGACACGACTTTGACACTCGTTTTAGACGGAAAACGCACGTTTTTGGTGCGCGTTTAACACGTTTTTCACACGAGAATCCCACGCGTGGGAATGGGAAGTTATACGAGATCTGTACTGTATTTCCTTACTTGACTCCGGTGAAAATGAGTACCTAGCTTTGATTAGGGACATCCTCTCGGATGGGACATAAAACCGGAGACCCCGTGTTTGAGGAGAGCCACACCTCGAGCACTTATTGAAAAGAGTAGGGGTCCTTCCTGGTATTTGCAGTTCGGTCTTACACAGCCTGTACTTACTGTACAAAACTGGTATTTATGCCTGAAAAGGCGGTTTACCGGTTATGCAAAACAAACAAGCAAAATCTTTCATCCTCTTTTCTTGAATTACTAAACAAAATTTCCACTGGTGAAAAAAAATGACAACTTGTAGAGGGAAGAAACTTACTCTGTAGACAGGTTTTCCGTTGTGGTTTCCAATGCCGATCCTTACATAGCAACCGGCGACCGCTTTCTTGAAGAACGGCATATGGCACCATCTGGGAAACATCAAAACAGTAAATAATCAAGGCGCAAGCAGGCTTTGGAAATAACCAGCATGATTTGAGCCTTCGTAGTACTTTTACAGTAGACTTGTTCAGGGTTGGACAAGTCCACTTGCCCACTTGCCCAGGGCAAGTAAAAGTACTGTTCCGGCAAGTGCATATACCCTTTTACTTGCCCAATTGGGCAAGTCAATTTTTCGATAATTAATGAAGCAGGCAGGTGCATTAACGTGAAAATGCTCTATGCTTATATAGGAATTTTTTCCCGTTTTTCTTTACAATACTGCCTTCCTTTTTCTTAGAAAAAAATGGTAGGGGAGAGCCCTCTTTCACAATTGGACCAATAACTATAATTGATGTAGACAGACACTATAATAAACAGACATGAACATGTGGCTCACCTCTCCAGCTTGTGTCTGGAAAGCCGGATTCGGTTGATGTCATCTTTACTACCAATCATCTGAGGTCGCTTTTCTGTCCTACAAGAGAACAAAGACAACTTCTGTTAACATGATACCGTGTGGTAAAGGTGTACATATCATCACCAACATGTCAAATTCCTTTTACTTTTTTAATTCTTTTCATTTTACTATTGCTTGATAAGCAAATACACTGGCACTTTGAAAGTTTGATGTTGAATGATGTTGATCTTTGAAAATAATGACAAACAACATCTTCTTACTCTTCCTCCTCCTGGTCAGATACAGCATAGGAGGCATCGCTCTTGGAGACCTCCGACTCATCCGAGCTGCTGTCACTGTCGTCATCATCACTGTACACATCACTGGCCTTCAGTGGCGGCTTCTTGGCTTGTAGGGCTTCATCTTTAGTGGCAAAGGAACCTTACATTAGTCTCATGTTTTCAAATTCAACTGTTCGATTACCTGCATGGAGCACTATTTACTCAAATGACAAATGTGTTTAGGCTTTTGAGTGTAATAAAAAGTTAAATATCAATCAACACATTAATACTATACTAACAGCATCTTTTTCTGCTTTAATAAAGCAGATGCTCACCTCTTTAAAAAGAGTTGTGTTATAACAATTTTTGTTTTTCCATAAACTTTATTGTAATTCTCACACACTATCAGATTTCCATGATGCACCCAGTATTTTATTTAAGCCCTGAGGCCCAACTCCATATACATGTATACTGACCAGTCCAATCTCCGGGAGGAACCAGACCTTCAGTAGACAACATAAACGACGACAGGCAAACGGAGGAAACAAATAGAAGAGTAAAATAAAGTTGTCCGATGAAATAAAGAGACAAGTATGTCAGTCCATACTGTGAAATAAGGGACAAAAGAAGGCAAAAGATGCACAGCTTTGTCAAGGTACATGTATGTTCTGATTTTCAAGAATGAGAAATGATCTGGCAATAAGAGAAAGAAACCTTTGCAGTAAAATACAATGACAACTCACTTTTCTTCTGCTTCTGCTCTCGCTGTGCCTTGAGTTCTTCAATGGCTAGAGACTTCTTGTCCTTCTTGGAGTCGACGGTCCGCCGGCGTTCCTTACTCCGGGTGGCAGTGGCTGACGCTTCCTCTTCTTCACGCTGTTTCTTCTCCTTTTCCCTCCTCTTCTTCTTCTGTTCTTTCTTTGCCTTTCGGAGTTTCTTCTCAATTTCAAATCTGAGAGGCAATGAAAACAGGTCATTATGTTTCCAAACAAAGTACATCAAATGCATACATGACAAGGGAATAATGGTGAAAAATATTTTTTATCCAGAACATTTTGAGTAGCGAAAGGTGCTTACTAGTTTACACATTGAAATTACTGTCTTTACATAAACCTCAAAAGTGAGTATTATAATTCTGGGATTGTTGGAAGGGTCCTCACGGGGTTTTAAGGCTTAGGGTTAGGGTTAGGGTTAGCTACAATGTTCACACTATGTCCAGACTTAAACTTATGGTAAATTCAACAGAACGAAATAGATTTAATCTTAACAATATTCTCTGAGGAATTATAATACATGTGTTGTATTCCTTTAAACCTACAGTATTTCTTACCTTGTCTTCAGGACTTCTCTCTTTTCAATTCTGTTGAACAGTTCCTGTTCTCTCTCCTTTTCTGTCATCTGCTCCAGCCTGGCCCTGTCTTCATCATCTCCCATCAGGTCATCGTCGTAGCCATCGTTGAACTGTTCGTTGTCAGATCCGCTCCCGGAGTCCGACCCACTGTACGAGCTGCTGCTATCAGAGTCCGAAACTTCTCCTGAAGGGAGGAAGGTGTGAGCGTGAGTCAAAATGCAGCAAGATATGCTGTAAAAGCAATAAAAGTGCATTTTTTCTAAGCCTAAAGCTGCAAAGTTCTTATCTGCTATGTGTCCGGACCACCCCCATAGGTGTAGCCAAAAATCAAGTCACTAGTACTAGTAGGGAAAGCATTTGTGGACATTCGCATGGGTGAAATGTTACAAACGTTTTCAAACCAGGAGCAATACTACATGTATAAAAGTAGGCTCCACCCATGGTTGTAGCATCAGATGTACTGTATGTATGATATCTCTCAAACAACAACCGAAATTCCAGCTGAGCATACCACAAAACCGTGAGTAAATCTTAAGAATATTTCCTGATAACTTTGTGGTAAAACTTACCTTCTTCGGGTTCAGAGTCCTTTTCCGAGTCGGAGCTGTCCGACAGGGCTCGTCTCTGTTGCTTTTTCCCTGCTTTCCCTTTGCCCTTCTTCTTACTTTTACTGCCATCTAGGGTCCACTGGAAGTGCACAGAGGCAGATTCGCATGTCTTATTCATCATCATCAACTCGAAAAGAAGGGTTGGACGTCCTAACATAACACTTAAGAAACTTATAGAAACTGAAACAGGCTTGGAGGGCCTGGAACTTATTTCAGCAATGAACGACAAGCAGTTCTGGAGATCAAACTTTGTATGCCCCACCTCTTCGGAGGATGAACGATGATGATGATGATGATTCATCATTACGTCTAAGAGGCACAGGTTCTTTGAAGACAGTTTCTTTGAAACTATATTGTAAACAGATTATTTCAAACAGTTGCCACTAGTTGTCCAAGCTTTTACCATTTAGAAGACCACCAAAAGACTATGTTTCTACTAAGATCACAAAACCCACTCATTATGTAGAGTGTCTGCTTGTTCATTATCCACTGCCTTCAAAGAAGTCAAACCACATTATTGATAAACGTACTAGTACTAGTAGTAGTAGCACCTTATAGTTGATCAGACAGTGGTAGTATGTTCTCTATTACTTTACTTTACTTTTCCTTTCTTTGACACTAGTGTACAAGCAATTAGCCTTCGGGCAAATAAATGTTAATTGTACCATAGAACAACTTGTTGTACTTTGTCACATCGTTGAACAACTGACATTCTTTTATTATCGCAAAAGGGCTAATCACTACAACGTACATGTAATACAAACACTTGATAGGGAAAAGAAAGGGC
The DNA here is from genome assembly GCA_013266295.2 of Branchiostoma floridae x Branchiostoma japonicum. NCBI lineage: Eukaryota > Metazoa > Chordata > Leptocardii > Amphioxiformes > Branchiostomatidae > Branchiostoma > Branchiostoma floridae x Branchiostoma japonicum. Next base: position 11,635,690 of record CM023840.1, read on the forward strand.
TTACGTCGTCGTCATCATCTGATGTCTCTGACTCTGATGACACATGGGCAGGTTCTGGTTTCTCCTCCGGCTCTGGACTACTTCTCTTCCTCTTGGCCAGTTTGGACCACTCCTACAGTCCAGAACACGAGATATTGATTCAATACCAGACATCCTGTTGCAGTACCTTAGAAAGCTGCTAGGGAGGCCATAATCTTCATTAATCATTATTCTTCTTCATTTTGCCAACACCTACCAACATACCAGATAATATTAGGATCCATCCACGATCCATCCACAATTTCACAAGTTATGCTGTTCACAGACGTACACACTGTAGAAGGTTATGTTTTAGGGTCCTTATGTCAGTATGTGACACATACTGACATAAGGACCCTAAAACATAACCTTCTTGGCAAAGGTAACTAATTTAAGGAACATGGATGGAATCACTGTATGTATTTTATGGTTCATGTCACTTGTTGATTGGCATTATCAATCTTGCTTCCTTCAATGTCTCTTTCAGAGTTGGAAGGGTGGGAAAATATGATTTGGTAAGTGCGAACAAGTCGACCAATAGTTGTATGTAACTACAGGTATGCATCATACAGTGTTTCATAATTTGTGAAGTCAGGCGACTTCGTAAAATCATATATAGTGTGGATTTCACTACAACGCTTCCCTGACAGGAAGATCCCCAGTCCCTACTTAAGACTAGCACATACACAGCACCAGAATCATTGGAGACAGTGTGATTTTTCACACCTAGACTTGCACGATGTCACTTTCAAAATCTCTGCATACTGATCTAGAGGCGGCCATGTTCAACAAAGCACGCACTGCTTAGACGCTGCTTCTATGGCATCTAAATCCCTGAGAACACAATTTCCTCACAAACTTTCGACTACAGTAGTTTATATAGAAGGTGGGAGGCCCACCTTGTCCAAATCCTCATCACTACCGCTGTCATCGCTGTCAGAATCGAGCAAAACTTGGGACTTCTTTCGTTTCACCATCCTGATCGTCCCGAATGTTTGCCACTTCCTTCCCACAATCCTGTGAGTGAAATGTTATAACGCATGCGCAGTGCTAAAGGTCAAAATCCAAAATTCCCGTCATGCAACGCTTTCCAGGAACAACCACTTGGGCAGGTGAGAGGGGGAGAAGACGTGTCTGCTTTCTCGTCTTATTATATATCCCAGGAAAGAAACATTTCTAGCAAAGTACTGCATGAAAAATGAGCATCATATAATCTAGAACTCTCCACTTTTATGACAGACGTATTTCCCGTAGTGACTTGCACCCGAGAGCGATCTGGCAGTGTAGCATCGCGTCTGCTGACAGGTTTGTTGACATGGTCACCGTACACAGATGAGTCACGAGATGATAAACCAAGGGCTAAAGGGCTATCTTAAGCAAATGACCTAAGCTGACACATCACGAGTGTTGCTGGGCAGTTTTGCAATCATCAAGATGTACATGGTGAACCTTGCCTTTCTTGTTCCCCATTGAGCAGTCCTAGGGCACACCACAACAACTAAAAGTGAACACCTGAAAGTGTGTTTGGAAGATAGACATAATGAATGAAGAGGACGTGAAGGCGGGATATGTTCACCAGTATGCAATTGAGGTGGTGGACTTTAGCTCCCAGTATGGCTACGATGGCAGCATGTCCTATGTGGCCTCCAACCTGGCTGGACCGCCCAACGTCTATCCCGGGTACGGCGACTTCACCCAGGCTTGCGTATTCCGCACCTACGGACCTTGGTGGAAGTGCTGCCCGTCAACACGAAAGCCCATCAACCGCAGCCCTATAACATTCCGCAGCCAGGACTACATCGAACTCTTGTTTGAAGAGAGGGTGTATCCAAGTCGGATCGACATCTTTGAAACTTACAACCCCGGTTCCATCGTGAAGATCCTGGCGTGCAACACCTCTCCGAAGGACTTTGCGGAGTTGGACCCTCCAGAGGAGGTGGAATGGGTGACGCTGTGGTCAGGCCAGCCCGAGGGTTTACCCGCCAGGCCCAGAGAGTTCTCGCCGCCTCTCAAACCGTGTCCCTTCGCCACCAATCTGATCCGCCTGGAGGTCAACCAGAAGCTCCTGGAATACTACACAGAACTGGACGCTGTCAAGCTCTACGGTATCCTCGAGTGTAAGGAACTTCAGAACTCATCTGAACCTCCCCGCAGACACGTCTACCCCGACCCAGGGATTTCCGCAACGGAGAAAATGCTCAGGGACTTGATGCTTGTTGACAAAAAAAGTTCGCCTGGGAACAATGGTTACTTCGACATGCTCCCTAGCGAGGTTATCCAGTTGATACTTAGTTATCTGGATATGCCCAGCCTTTGTAATGCAGCCCTGTCGTGTAGCTTCTTAATGCACCACTGTTATGACCCGCTTCAGTATACAGGCTTAGACTTGCAGCCTTACTGGTCCCAGGTAGATGACCATGTACTGAAGTGCCTTCAGATCCGTTGTTTACATCTGCAGCAGTTAAGTCTGTCCTGGTGTGGTAGATACGACATGATAAAGGGTCCTACTTTTATCAAGTTTCTTGAGCACTGTGGCAGTGAGATGACGTGCCTTAGGCTGTCGTGTTCTCGATTTCTCTACGCAGATTGTCTAAGGGCCGTAGGGGTAAACTGTCCACTGCTGCAGGAACTTGACCTGTCATCCTGCACCTACCTGCATGACACGGCGTTCCAACAGGTGGCAAGCTTCACGTCCCTACGAAGGTTGAATCTCTATCGAACTAGCGTTGTTGGTAGCACCGTCAGATCTATCATCAGAAGCAACCCAGGCTTAGAGTATTTGAACCTGGGAGGTTGTAAGAGTTGTGACGGTATGGATGATGTTGCCATTGACCTTGCTCAGCATTGCCCCCAGTTGAAGGCTGTAGATTTTTGGCGCTGCAGGTCTCTCACCAATATCGGGCTGAGGGCGCTGGCCAGCGGCTGTAGCCTGCTGTTGGAACTTGACCTCGGCTGGTGTCCTGAGTTACGTTCCAACACGGGCTGCTTCGTGTATCTAGCACAAAGCTGCCACCTGTTGAGAAAGCTGTTTGTCACTGCTAATCGCACCGTGAGCGACAACGACCTCTTGGCCCTGGCCAAACACTGCAGGGACTTAGAACAGCTGGACATTCTGGGGACACGTATGGTGTCTCCGGACGGTGCCCTGGCTGTTCTAAACTCATGCAAGAAGCTGTCCTTCTTTGACGTATCATTCTGTTCTCAGTTAGACTTTGCTATGGTTTATAAGTGGAAGATGGCGTTTCCTGATGTTGCTCTTAGAAAAAGCTTCCAAAATACATAGACTTCTTTGATTAGCAGTTCCAAGGATGAAAGAGGCATATTCTATGTATACTAGCCTCGATCCTCCAGGCCTTTCCAAGGGGTTATGGATAGTAGAATTCAGCAAAAATAGGGTCAATAATTGACCAGGGTAGTAAGGTATAACATTAATTTTCCCCCTTAGGCCAGGTTGATTTGATTATATGGATGACATCCTCTAGGTACCCCAAAACTGATGCGAGCGTGCGAATAAAAAAAAAGTTTGGCAAAAAAAAAAAGTTGCCTTCATTATGAAATCTACGTGGTCATGAAGGTTGAACAAATGGCTAAACACACAGATTATGGTATGGCGAATAATAGACTCTTCATTTTCATTTCTTCACATTTTCTTCTTCCTTTTGGAATTGATTTTAGTATTCTACGATATTAGTATAGTTTTCCAATATTTTTTTTCTATTTACGGCATATATTTTCTCATTTTGCAGCTGCTTTGTACGATTTCCAGTATGGTCGAAAACTTTTTTTTTTTTTGGAAACGAACGAAAATTGATGCGCGCGCGGATGTCATCCATATCATCAAATCAACATGGCCTTAATAGTGTGGGCAAATGAATTCTATGGTGGCCAAACTCGCCTGGCAAATTTTTCTCCCTATTTTCAGCCCACATGTTGTTAGTCTGGTGGAGACATATTCTACAGGAAAAGACAGGGTTGTTTCAAATGTAAATTTGAATTATTAGAAGAAGTCAGTAACCAGATGATAAAGTATTTCATGTTGATTATGATGATTTTTAAGCTGACTAAGATGTGTAAAAAATTTTGTCAGATAATCAAGATATTTTACCTATAAATAAAGTATAATGTATCTTCTCAAATTTTATTGAACATGGAGACAAACTATGCAAAAGGAAGGGTATTTGTTATTTAAGATATCATCTAGGCATGCAATCATAAGTACATGTATTCAATGTTAAAGATTTTAGTTTTTCATAATCTTTATTACTGTGTTTGCTTTTAGTGGTTATATCATGAAAAGTTTTTAATGAACACTTGTTTCTAGGCACTTTGGTTTATCAACCAGACCCAGATTAATTAAGCAGTAGTAATTTATTTGGATTGTGTTTATTCACTGTATCATAAACTGCTGTGAAATTAAGGAAAGATTTGTGAAATACTAAGGTCACTACGATGAAAATTGTATCCAGTGCTGTATGATTGTAGAGGTCAGAGGTCACCCTGGTGGTGGTGTAAATGGATTTTGTTGGGAAGCACCATAACAAGTAATCAACATTCTGTTAAAAACCTTGTTCACTGTAGTAAAGAGATCTCATCCTCAGGATTTTCTGCTACAAAATTAATGTACCAGTCAAAACCAAGGAGATTCAACTCCTTGTCAAAACTGAGTGCCAATGTTATGATTTGTCTGAGAACATTATGTCAATGTGTTTAAACAGATGGTATTTCATTATTTCTTACTTCATAGATGTTTTAAAAGTGCTGGCAACTTTAACTTCTTGTTCAATATTTTGTACACAATCCTTATGTCAGATACTGGTATGGATCCTCATACATGTACATTGTGTACTAATATTCAGAGCCTTTAAGAGTCATAGACATGAAAAGTGCTGTTGGTTGTTACATTTCATCATTTGTACTTTGGTAATAATTGATGTTAAATGGTAGTGTAGATGGTTATAGTCTCATGAAATGATAAAGTTTATTACTGGTATGGAAAATGATTTTGCATCTTGTTGGAGAGGAATATATTATTTGTGACAATGGTGATCATAATAAAGAGACCTACCACTACATTAGCATGAAGGCTTGTCTTGTCATCCATGTGGGTAAAATATTAAACATTGGCACAGGTTATAGACTTCAATCCAAGAAGAACAATTTTTCTCTTTAGGCTTTTGAGAGATGAATCTTAATAAGATAGACACAGCTGAAAACTTAGTTCGTTGGACCTCTCAGACTTTATAAATAGACTTAGGAGCTCCCTTTGGATTGGATGTTAGATTAATTCAACGTGGTCTGAAACTATTTCCCAATTTCAAGTGTACCTGTAAATTAGAAACCATATTATTATTAAGAGACTCGTTAATTTATGTGGAATCCAAACAATTTCACGTTCACACCTGGAATAGCTAACAAATAACCCCTATTTACCAGAATGGGACATTCCAAAAACGTCATCGTAAACAATCACGTGATTTTTTGTTTTCCTGATGCAATCGATGAGGTCAGCTGAGTCGGATGACACAACAGATCTCTCAAAATAGCGATCAGGGTTCGGGGGTTTTACCCATCATATCGGCCAAAATGCCCGGTCCAGAGAAGACTAAGGCCTCGCCTGTACCCTTGGGTAACGTAGGACACGTCTGTCAGGAGAAATTCGCGTGTACCGGGGCTCAGGCGGTGTACGAGTGCGAGGAGTGCGGGACGATGCAGTGTGAGAACTGCGAGGCACAGCTGCACGAAACGGCCAAGTTTGTATTCCACGACAGGAGGCGCCTGAAGCAGGGCGAGCCGGGCCGGTGTGATCTTTGGTGCGATCCTCACAACCGTGCCGTGCTGTGGTGTGAACAGTGTAAGGTGAACGTGTGTGCTGCATGCAAGAAGAAACAGTTGGTGAAGTGCACCCGCCGGAGTCACAAACTAGTGCAGCTCGCACCGGACGAACCGCCGCCGGTCGATCCTGAAACAGTACCCCGCCTAGATGCCGATGGCTCGTCAGATGAGGCCGAGGTACTGGCTGATGCCCTGAGTAGCCTGCCTCTTCCTACCCTGGGAGAACCGCCCACATTTCCTACAGAAGGGCCGGGCCTTACCGCAGCGAGTGGGGATCAGGTAGCCACCCTGGCGCCCGACGTAGATGTTCAGTCATTCCTGCTGGTGGACGAGTTTGAAAAACTACAGGTGAGGTTTATGTTGATCTTTAAAAAAGAAATTATGCACGTCCATCAGACGTAAATAATATGTGACAAATTAAATCCAAGATTTGTAGAATTCTGTACATTCTGCACAGACCACTCTAAGTAACAAGATGTTTGAAGGTCCTTGGTTACAGTTAAACCATGGAGTTATAAAAGGACTCCATGGTTAAACGTAAATGATCTAATTTCTAACTCATCATCAAACGTCATTTCAAAGCTTGGGCAGTGAAGAACAATATTATAAATAGTTATAAGGGAACTTTGGTAGGAAGGCATTCAAAATTTGGTAGGTGTAAACTGCATTGATGTCTAATTCTGATTTGTATTAAACTTCATATTGCACATGTTGCATTGTACTGCAGGTAAACTTTACTGTGCACTCTACCAGTGTACCAGGTGGGGCTATTGTTTGAAAACAATGGAAAATCCTTTCTCCCTGTTAGATCCGTTACAGGTGTTGAGACCCTATTGAAGGGATCTAGACCAGCTCTCTGGAGTTGGGATGCACAGGGAACAGCCTGTCAATTATAAGCTATTGCCTTTTGATAACATACATGTATTGTCTGTAACGTTATACTTCCCCTCCTGGTAATCAAGGAGGAAATCACTAACGTTATAATAATATGACCTCCTTGTGGTAACACAACTATTCCACCTTGTTCCATACAGGTTACTAATGATCTTGAGTTCCTGAACAAGCTTGGCTGTGACTCCAAGGCTCTGGTGAAGGTGGTCTCTATATTCGGTAATACTGGTGATGGCAAGTCCCACACCATGAATGCTACATTCTTCCACGGTTGCCAAGTCTTCAACACGTCCTATCACCAGTCCTCCTGCACGGTGGGCGTGTGGGCTGCCTTCGACCCCGCAACGCTAACCATCGCCGTGGACACGGAGGGGTTGCTAGGGGTGACGTCCAATCAGAATCAGCGAACCAGACTGCTGCTGAAAGTCCTGGCGATCTCCGACGTCATCATTTACAGGACGAGAGCGGACCGGTTGCACAACGACCTGTTCCGTTTCCTTGGGGATGCCTCGTGCGCATACCAGCAGCACTTCACCCAGGAGCTGAGAGCCGTCTCCGAGAGATGTAGGATGGACGTTCCACTCTCCACGTTGGGGCCGTCTGTTCTCATCTTCCATGAGACTCAGCATACTGAGGTCCTGGGAGCAGGTACTGTAAATTAACCTTCTCCCTGCTGCCTTTATCTGGTAACCAATGCAAATTTGGTGCTAAATGGCTACTTATTATATTAGCAGGCTGAAGGTTATTGTACTGTGTTTTTAAGTTTACCGTTTTATGTGGTGACTTCTCACTGCAAACTCATCACACTACAAACATGCCATTGTCTTACTGTGGTTGATTCATGAACTCAAAGACATGGCAAACTCTCAACTTTACAGTACTAACTTTACTACTAGTAGGTTCTAAAATGTTGCTAACTTGTGCCATTTAATTTGAAGACAATGTAATTAAGATACCTACAGCACCTTCAAGCAGAATAAGATACAATGTCATGTTTTCATACTGTTGATGCACACAGTAATTAAGATGTACAAACCTCTTTGACACTGTCAGGAAACTAAATATTTTCTTTGACATGTTAAACATTGTATTGAATGACAGTTACTGGGTAACAGTATTTGGAAAATGTACTAAGAAGAGTTGTAACACCTCTCAGACCAGCCACGTGACTGCCACGGCCAGCCGTCCAAGACGCCTGAAATGCTGTTGAAGGAACGTTTCAAAGAGCTGAAGCTTCACCCCGATGCTTTCAGCTCCATAGAATACATAGGGACCAGGACAAAGGCACCTCCCACTGATTTCAAAGGCCTGCAGTCGGCTGTCAAAAAACACTTGAGCAACGGCACTGTCCGCTCGCCTCGATCACCTGCTGTTATCTTTCAGGCTTTGAAGGTATTTGAAGGTCATTCGTCGTGTTGTGGTGAATTTGATTTTGTGGTTTTGGTCTTCGACAGCAAAGTAGGGGACAGTCCTATGTTCTGATGCCCTTATGTTCTGATGACACCCCTACGTTCTGATATAGGGTTAGGGTTGTCAGAACATATAGGTGTGGTGGAACATGGGGTGCACATTCCTTTCCTTCATGTTTCATCCAATTACAGATTACTTACTAGTCTTACATTTGTACACCTAAAAACTGACAATACATACTGGGGTTAGGCTAGTACACAATATCACCATGTGAAGCTATGATCAGTTTATGATGGAAGTTCTTTTTTTCCCCGCAAAGGTTCTGAATGACAAGTTCAGTGGTGACATCGAGCGCTCGGTACCCAGCACATTCCCGGATGCCTACTTCACCTGTGGATCAACATGTATGTCTTGCAGGTGAGAGAAACATTGAGAACTGCTTCTTTTTGAATTCGGTCCCAAATTTCAACCTTGTTCTCGGAACGGACCCATCAGATCTACTTCTGGTATGTGACATCAAGGACACGTGACTTCAGCAGTCCTAAGTGCCAAATAACCTGTGTGGCTCCCCATCTCTGTTTAATGTCAGTTGGTGGGCCCTGATTGCCTCTTTCACCTCTCTTGCAAAGAAATCCAGTTCAGAATCCATTTCACAATGATGTTGAGATGAACTTCCATGCTATGATCATGCCCTTGCCCTTGCCTTCTGCAGTGCCAGGTGTACCCTGAGCATGAGCCATGAGAAGGATGACATTCCTCACAAGTCAGGTGACAGGTGTCAGTACCAGCACCAGTATGACAACAGGATCTACACCTGCAAGGTTCGTTCACCCTTCCAGAGTCAGCCCTCTGTATAACATTTACATTATAAGATGATTGAATCTGTAAGACTAGTGTCATTGTCATCTATTGTTTGACACTATAGTGTTGCTACTATAAAGACCCTGACCATCCTTCCTTGCACTCTTGAAAAGCGGTTAAGGCTCTGTACATTTCAAGGTTAAATAAAGGTTTAAAAAAAATTTAAAAAAAGATTTTCCTCTCCTAGATTTCTGTTATGAGGAGTGCAGCCATACAAAATATTAACGGTGCTTCCTTGCTGTCTATTTTAGATTTGTACATCTTGATTAACTGTTGTTTCCCTGTTTTGTGTATCCATCACCAAACATATGACTTAGATTTTTTTAATCTTGTGCCCCCCTCCCACCAGGAGTGTTTCCACAATGGGAAGGAGGTTGTAGTGGTGCCCAAGGTGGCAGCTGCTTCTGATTCTACGTGGTTTGGGCTGGCCAAGTATGCCTGGTCTGGGTAGGTACAACTCCTTACTTAGTGTGTGTTTTTGCTAATCTCCAAGCAGATCTTTTGGTGGCTACAAGACAGTATCAGATTGGCAAGAGCTGGAAGACAGTATCAAATTGGCAAGACAGTATCAAATAGGCAAGAAAGTAACATTTGGCTGGGGAAAAAAAAAGATAAGTACAAAAAAGAAAACCAGATAAAAATGCCTAAACCTCTGCTTGGAGAGTATGTCTCTGCTACATGTAGAATGTGTATACATAATGATGACAACAGAAACTATAGGCAAGGAGGCTTATTGCCTTGTCAATGTCCTGAATGAGTACAGTTGAAGTTTATTGTAAATTCATTCAAATTGGCCACTCTTAAGTTTTGTGGCAGAATACAAAATCAGGAGTTTACTGTGTCTTTGAGTTTGTGATTGAAAGTTTGCAGTTCAAATAAACACAATGAAAGACATCATGTGTTAAGAACAAAGTTGAAGACACTGCAAAAGTCTCCCAATCCCTGCCATTTTGTAAGAGCATAATGTTCTATTCAATCCACTAGGTACGTTTTGGAGTGCCCCAACCATGGGATCATCTATCGCAGCCGGCAGTACTGGTACGGAAATACCGACCCTGTAGACAGCGCGGTGCGGACGGAAATCAGGCATGTGTGGCCAGGGGTAAGATCAGAACTTTCCTTGTTCTTCCAAGGTTCTGTTTTTACTGGAGGGAAGAGACATTACTTCCTTCTAAAGCAGTTTGGAATGACATTTCTGTGTGAAATTGAACACGCCTTAGAATATTGAATGCAAAATTTTGGGGGACTCGTACCTTTCCGCCGACTTAGTCTTTTGCTATTAGTAACTTTGCTATTAGTGTAGTCATGGCTATGGTCATATACTAAGAATGGATGACTCAAGAATACCTAAAACACTTTAAACTGGAGACCAGTTGGGAAAAGGAAAAAGAGTCAGACCCAAAACCACTTGGAGAAGAACTGTGATGGACAACCTGGCATCCTTGGGATTTTCCCGGCGATCAGTCAAAAAGGTGGCCAAGGACAGACCCAGATGGAAGCAAAAAAGACATGGCCTTGTGTATCACTAGCTAGGGACAAAGAGCTCAAAGATTAAGTAAGTAAGTTATAATGTAGCCAGATTTGAGCAAATTCTATTTCAACAAGAAATCTCATGTTTGTCCTACAGGGAGCCCGTGTTCTTCAGGGGACCCACAATGCTGCTCGAAGACTGATTGACGGGGTGCACCACGTGGCGGGCACTGTTGGCGAGCTGAGCGCAAAACCATCGAAGATGCTAGGCAGCTGGGTGGCCGACCAGATCGCACCAGCTTATTGGGTGCCCAATGCAAGAATCACTGTGAGTTGTGTGGTTGGTTACTTTTGTGTCAAGAGAATGTAATGATTTAATATATCCAATAAGCTGACAGTGTATAGTTTCCTACTCCAATCTGAGTTATCAGTCCATTGGAGTAATATTCTAGTGACTTACAATGTATTATAAAACAATATAATATTTGAAAGCTAGCCTGACTAAATCGTGTACATGTATATAAAATGTATCGGTAGTTTCAGGAGAGTGGGAACCACATTCCGATCTACCGGTATATAATTAATATATAACCAAGCCTTTTTTGCCTTGCATGAGGGCTTCTTGTCTTTGTTTTAGAAGAACTATATCTGATGCCAAATAAACAGATATTAGGCTATAGTTCCAATGTAGATTGAATCTAGGTCCTGTGGTCTTATCCTAGAAGCATAAGGGAATCATGTTCTCTTGTACATGTAGTTCCACTAAGAGACTATTGTTTGTTGTCTTACATAATGATACCACTGACATGCAAATTTGCTCCCTTTCAGAAATGCCAGGGTTGCAAGCATGAGTTTGAGCCCACAGAGACCAAGCACCACTGCCGGGCCTGCGGACAGGGTTTCTGTGACGAGTGTTCGTCCAGGCAGCTGCCCGTGCCAGAGAGGGGCTGGGGGGAGACACCTGTACGGGTGTGTGAGTCCTGCTTCAAGGAGAGGACGCAGCCTGGTAGGAATCATATAGATGACATAGGGTGGATGGTGAATGTTAAAAAAGATAGAGGCTGCTTTTAGGTAAAGGTAGTCCCATAGCCTCCTTGAGGCCATAGGGGCAGTGGGTTGATACTCCACTGTGTCTAGGGCACGGTATAGGAAGGCAGATAGAGCCCATCCCTTTCCTTCCACCGTCTTTTAACTTTCCAACTGAAGTCAGGTACCCATCTTACACCTGGGTGGAGTGAAGAAAGTCGTGTAAAGTGCCATTCAATGTCTAGCCAAGAATGACAGGGATTGAACCTGTGACCTCTCAATCATGAGTCCACTGGCCTAACCACTTTAGTATAGTCATTCAATGCCACACATGTTAATGTTGCTGCTAGCTAACTGTGCAAAAACAGCTGTTTCTAGTACATGCAATAGCAAGTGACTCTGAGTGAAAAATTTATGTCATGGACATGTAGTACATGTATTATGATGTAATACTATATAATATGTGCCTTTGTCATGGTGGTTAAATGGTGTATGGTGCATGAGTGTTGATGAAGTTTTTGTTTGTTTGACGTGTCCATCCCTTGACTCCCCAGACGGAATTATTCCCCATCTTGCAACTGACTTAGGTGACCCCCATGTTTCTGAAGGCACAGAGGTCATCCCGGCTGAGGAGGGGGAGGGGAGTGCCGACAAGACCGTCATGGTTCGCAAGGTCGGGGAGGTCATGCAGAGCACTCTGGGAGTGGCTGCCACCGCCATCAACTATCCACTTGGTAGGTAGTAGTTAGATACTGGAGGAGAGCATATAGATCTAGGGGGAGGGGGGCAACTGAATTGCTGCTATGTAATTTCTCACTCATGCACTCACTATCCAGTTTAACATCTGTTGTTCCGCAACTCGAGGATATGGTGGAGAGAATACCCAGTACCTGCCCCATGTACAGTGGCAGTAATGTAAATCGTTAAAAATTCAATGTGGTTGAATGTATGTTTGCATTTTTCCCACCATGAACACAGGTTCTGTCTTACTACTTCATTGTTTCAACTGTGAACTTAAAAACATTGTGAGCGCCTATATATATATGTATACTTTTTCTTCTTACCATGCAGTTAAGTCCCTGCAAATGTAAAACAATTTACAGTATGTGAACCTTGCTTGTGATATTCTTATTCACTCATGTGAAACCCCCATGCAGGACTGATGGTGGACGCAGCCCGCCCTGCGTACTGGGTAGCCGACAGCGAGATCGTGGTCTGCCACGGCTGCCAGGTGGAGTTTGACCCCACCATGTCCAAGCACCACTGCAGGGCCTGCGGGAACGGTTTCTGCGATGAGTGCTCCATGGCGCGACGGCCCGTCCCCTCCAGGGGGTGGGACCATCCCGTCAGAGTGTGTAACGAATGTAACAGGAAAAGTGGCAACTTGTAGAATGTACAAGACATTTGCAGGGCTCAAAATATACTTTTTTCTGCATTGCACTGGTGCAGGTAACATTCAAAAACATACTGAAACACTGAAAACTAAATATGGATCATAAAATTGTTCGCAAACTACTGCTACTATTTGTTTTATAATTCATACTAAAAGTCAATGCAGAAAATAAAAATCCACATCTACCTGTACATGTATATAATAAACACAGTACATGGACTAGTGCAGGTTAGGTGCAGGTTGACATCAGAAATACCTGCACAGCTCCAATATTGCCTGCACTACCGGTAACCTGCATATGAAGGTGGTACATGTATTTTGAGCCCTGCATTTGGGAGGAGTAACAATAGCTGTTTTTTTTAGTAAAGATATTACAGCCTATAATGTATTTGAGAAACTAGTTGTATTGAAAATTCTCGTCGTTTTAGTTTACCAAATATTTAATATGAAAGATAAAATCGTTGCATTTATTCTTTAGTATTATCAACTTGCACAATTTGGTTGTTGCTTTAGAAAAAGGTGACTTAACACATTTCTCATTGGTAATGGTATACATGTATACTACATCTGTTACTTCAGACAATTAGTGTGGCTACACTTTTAACACATGGACCAAAACTTAAAATCATCAAAGGGAAGTGAATGGCAAGATAGGTTTGAGTAAGATAATCTGGGGAGGTAGAAAAGGTTTGAACTAATTTCCACATGGTGCTACATCTGTACTGACACAAAATTGTTTACAATGGGCAGGTATAGTGTTTTCACATGATGTATTCCCTGTGTCCGCCATGTTGGTGTGCTATTTGTATTTCAGTGTTTTCCGACATTCAAAGATCTTATGAACCTCCCAAATAACATGAGAATGTCCACAGCTCAAAGAAGATATTGCCAGAAAAATATAATAATAAAACTTAATACAATAACAAAACAAATACACTGTAATACACACAAATGCTGTGTGCCCTGGAGCTGTGTTCTATTGAAATGCAAATAGGGACACCAACATGATGGCCAGCATCTGCCTGCTTCATTGGTAGGGAAAGAGTCTCAGAGTGAAAATGACTTGAACTCATCACATTGTCAGGGTTAAGGTGTATACAGAAAAAAGTCTAAACTTAACTGCATCTCAACAATTGGTGTGATGTTGATGTGTGGTAGAGAGAAAGGGCAACATAAACAACACAAGATTTCTACAGCAAAATTACTGATATTCCACAGGACAAAAAAAAAAAAGAGTATATTATAGAAAAAATGTCTATCAGATATGTATAGCGTGTGTAAGTAACTGAGATGTACTGTAAATTATATATTAATTATAACTTGTTCAATCTTCAAAGTAATCCTATACGTGTATGAGGATTTATACTCACCAGTGAGCATCTCTGATTTGATGTTACAGTAGTCTTTGTGATTTAGTACTTTGCATGAGTTTAGAGTGGAAAGTAGTACCAATAGTGGTATTCCCATGTTGTCTTTTTATGTATGAATGGTTAAAAGTGCAAAATAAGGATGGAAAAGTCATAGGACGGTATGAACAGCGCTTAACTTAAGTGCTGCTAATTAAATAAACTGGAAACAAAGCTGATTTAACGAGGAAGACGAAATGTTTATTGCATTTTCTTTCAAACATACAAGGATCTCTAAGATATTGCCTTCATATGAAGGTAGGAACACAAAATTCTCTCTATATGTGAGAGAACTATCGTTGGACGATTTTTCATGTAGCATCCCCCCCCACCCCCACTGTATTTTAAATTATAAGGCAGTAGAAGGTAAAGGTAGTCCCATAGCCTTTTTTGAGGCTGTACCAAATCCATTTTACACCTTGATGGCGTCATGTAAAGTGCCTTTCTCAAGGACACATTATGTCTAGCTAGAAATGCCAGGGATCAAACCTGCAACATCATGTCCGCTTGCCAAGCCACTCGGCCATTCAATACCAAGAAGGCAGTAGAAGGTGCCTTTTGTTTAGTCCTTCAGTCAGATAGTCCAAGCTTGTACCAGTACAACTCATCCTTGATGCCCATGAGTAGCCCGGGGGTGCCCCCCTCCCCACCCCAGCCCCAGGAGAAGGCAATGGTGGGTCTGGATGTCTGGGTGGTGGTGGTGGGGTGGAGAGAAGGGATGGTCCTCAGCAGCTGGCCCTCCTGTAGGTTCCACACACGCGTGTGACAGTCCTGGCCAACTGTGTACAGTAACAATACAAGTACATGTAATACTATGCAGTAATCAAACAAAGTACAAAGTTTCAATGCAAATTCTTGCCCAAGGGCTGATTGTAAAGTACATGTACATTTGTACAGGTAAAGGACAAACAAACAATGAAGCACAAATACAAAACATGACTATTTTAGTCTAAAAGCTGGCTCCAAAACTTCTTTTTTTGTGAAAAGTAGTGACAAGATAAATAGGTGTCAACTGAAGATACTGTACGTTAGTGGTAGAACAGGGTAGGAAACTGCTTATTGCAGTGGGTGGAGAAAGTATCTAGAAATACAAGGCAAAAACAACCAGTGCTGTAAAGATTGGATGGAGACTTTGAAAAAGTACTGGGAGCACTGGTAAGTGACTTAATGGAAGACAAGCCTTTTTTGCCCTATTGGGATTTCTACAGTATACACACACGTGCACTCAATATCTGGATTGAAAAATGAGAGCAAAGTTGAAAAAAGAGCACACTTGTTCTGAACAACTTCCCTACCTGCAAAAATAAACTTTTCCTGAGAATCCACAATGACAGGGATGTGGGCATACTGGTTAACATGACCAGGGTAGTCCAGCATGCACCTCTGCACACGCAGGTCCCAGAGTTTGATCTGCAATGGGCAAAATAAGCAGGACAAACCTTCAGCAACCTACAGGTGTCTCTGTGCCCTTGATTTACATATACATGTAGGTCAGAATCTGGCAGTAGTACCGTGTTTGGCTATAAAAATGTCATTCCAGCAGAACATCCACAACAGCTGTAACTGTACATGTAATTCCTAATTTTCTTAACAGTACTCCTTTTTTATGTTCACAGTTTTTAGGGTCGCTTCTGTACCATGAACTTATCATTACCGTTAACATATCATTTGTATTTTACAAAGATTAAGTTCCATTTTCCTCAGACCATGAAATTCTGTTACCGTGAAGGCAAAGTGATTTACTGTAACAGTAATGTCCTTCTGTAAGTAACTCTGTTTTGTGATTAATTTACTGACGAGGAAGTAAAAACTGAATATATGTTTGCAAATTTTAACTGCTTTTCTTAGGACTTGGTCTAAAAACTCACCTCGCCCTGCATGTCGCTGGCCAGGAGGTAGTTCTCGTCCTGTAGCAGACGCAGGCAGCAGACGGAGGACTTGTGTCGGAGCGTCATGGTCGTGCCACGACATCTGGTACGCACTCGCAGGTCGCTCCCCAAGATCTCCCCTCTTCTTGTTCCACTCAGTAACACAGGAGTCTATAATTGAACAAGAAATCTGAGATTTTACACTGAATTTCTTGTTTTATCCATTATTGTGAATTTATTGCTGATTCTGTGCATATTCCACTGTCACCTCCTCCCAGCCTGCAGGGAGACCATTTTGACCTCCAATTCCACCTTCCTGTCAGTCTGCGGTTATACCATTTCCCCCCTCACTTCCTGTGACTCTACTGTATTCAGATAAATACATACACACGAGCAAAGAAGCTGAAACACCAAAACAATACATGTACGTCCTTACAGGGAGATGAAAACAGCATACATGTACATTTGAAATGAAAACGTAGTCACTGATGCTCATGCATAGACTAATTCCAGACATTGTAGTTGGTACAGATCATTGTTCTTTACTTTTGGTTTGTATAGGAACCTGTTCCTGGCCTGCACCATATTGATTGACAGTTTTACCAAAGCAGGACAAGCTCAGCAAAAGTAATGCAAAAATAAATAAATAAATAAATAAATAAATAAATAAAATGAATAAATGCATGTTGGTTGGTACATTTTTGTATATTCATTCAATTCATGGACAAATGCAATTTATGTATACATGTACATTGGTACCATAAATAAGAGTATATGGCATGCAAGAAATGCACAAAAACAACACCACTGTCCACCTACAGTATTGCAGAATCTCTGTGCAAAGACATCGCTCTTGGTGTTGATGACGTCTCTCTGACCAGTAAAGGCGTCAATCACAACACTGCTGTTGTCAGCACCTGTATTATACAGACTCGTACTTCAGTAACCAATAATGTTACACTTACAGGGCTACATAAACAAATTAACAACTTCAAATCTATCATGCTTTGTATTGAAATACCTGCCAATCAATGATGTTACCAGTCTAAAATCAATACAGTAAACTTGTCGGCAGAACTGTGCCTACATGAATACCAAAACACAATGTGCATTAGCACTTCTACGGAACGTATCGTTTAAGGTTGTGTTTGCATACTTAAGGATGATATCCCGTTTGTAGTTTTAAAATGATGTGTCAGGAAAGATATCTTATGCAACATCCAACATCCATGACCAAACATACAACAGAAACCGTGGTTTTGCACAGACGCAGTATGTTCTGCCGATGTACAAATACAGCACATATCAATGATAGTAAAGGCTGTAGCTGGATAGGTGCCCAATACAAACCAATGCTGAAGCACTTGGAGAAGACTGGGTTGGAGTTCCAGGCACAGGTCCATGCAGACTTGACCTCATAGTTACGACCCCGCACAAGGCCTGCTCCACCTGGTCCTATAGTGTGATGATGAGGTATTCTCACATTAGGCCATACTGATTTGATATTATGGATGACAGAATACGTGCAAGAGCTCTGATTTGCACAGCCCTCTTTAACAGCAAGGACAGGATACCTGAAGGTTGGTCCTTACTGATAGGCCCTGCCATCTTCCCTCAGTGACATTATCTGTTCTGATGACAAAAAATAGGTGCAAAGACATCTATAAAGGAAGCTAGCTTATTAAATTACCTGGTATGAGATGTTCATTTGCCATGATCTCTGCACACACCAGCCGTGCACAGGATGGGGAGTCTGGTCCTTCATCTAACACTGAGAATCTGAGCCCTGGTCAAGGTACAAAGGTAGGTAGTCCCATAGCCTTTTCTTAGGCCATAGGGGCAGTGGGTTGTATATCCATATTCATAGGGCATGGTATTGGAAGGTGCCGCCCATCCCTCTCCTTCCATCGCCTTTTACCTCCCCAACCAAACTCAGGTACCCATCTTACACCTGGGTGCAGTGAGGAAAGTCATCCTTTCCCAAGGACACAACATCTTGCCAGGAATGCCAGGAATAAAAAAAAACATGACCTCTTGGTCTCGTGTCCACTAACCTAACCACTCGGCCAATCGACGCAAATTCATTTTAAATTTGCTACGCTTAAATTTTGAAGCAACGTAAAAATCAAGGGTTTGCTATGGCTTTGAGTTTGCAACTGTTATAATGCAATACAGGAAAGACCACAGTCTGTGGTGTGATGGGTTCATGGTGAGACATGGGAGTCTATCATAACATCAACAACAAGACAAGGATACAGGGCGTGGGACTCTGGTCCAGTCACTGAGGCCCAGCAAATACCTGTCACCTGCAAAATACATTTACAGTTAACTATTTCCACAGTCTCCTTAGGAAATGCATGTAATCAAAAAGTTCTCTATACTAACGAACAGGCTTTATTACAGAACAGCTCTTGTAAGGCTGCAGTACCTTCTGCCATCACTGTGGGGCACTTCTGTAGCACCCAGTTGTAATCAGAACAATTGATGGGTAATTTGTAAATTGGCTGCAGTACCATAGCTCATCACTGTGGGGCACTTCAGGTACCATGAAAGTCATTGGTAGCAAAGATTCACAACTTTCTCAGTGAGACGATTGGCATATAGGCATCCACAACAATGTCATTAGGAACAGGTGCAGGGTAGCCCCCAGATACTGTGCATGTGTCAGTGATGCCCCCTACCTTTCCTGGAGTGAAGTACTGCATGTAGGACTTTTGCATGGAATCCAGGGTGTTGAGAGCCATGAATGAGACAAAGTCAAGCCTGCAGGGGGAGATGGTATTAAAGAAACACCAAGATTATCTATTAATAGTATTATAGCAATGTTAGAATAAACATAACCCTATCATGCATCTGTGATAGTAATCAAACCAATAATATACTCATCAGTCAAGATAGTAAAATACCATATTGAGAAGGAAGAAGATGCTTCAAAAATTAAAGAATGCCTTTGACTTATTATTAACTTACTTAGGAGCTCCCTTGTCTTCTGGCACATGAGGCAATGAGATCTAGAGCGTTCCAGCAATTGACGAAATCCCACTCACAACAGTAGAACAGATAGAGAGGAAGATGAACACCTATGTTCGAAAGTGGTTGGGAGTCCCGAGATGTTTGTCCAGCGTTGCGCTAGTAGGCCAGAATAAACTCAGTCTTCCACTTGCTTCTATCACAGACGAGTTCAAGTTGGAGAAGGTGAGGCTAGCACTGGAGCTCCAAGGGTCTAAGGACCAGTCAGTGAAAGCAGCCTACAGAGAACAGAGGACAGGGAGAAAGTGGAGAGTTGGAGATGTGATACAGCAGGCGGTCTGTAGGCTGAGACACAAGGACATAGTTGGAGCTGTGCAGCAGGGAAGGAAAGGGTTAGGATGGAGTGGGAAGGTCCAGAGATGGGACCGTGCAAACCCTAAGGAGAGGAAACAGATGGTGGTGGATGAAGTTAGAAGAATGGAAGCTGAGAAGAGAAGAGTGGTAGCAGTAGGTCAGAAACAACAAGGAGCCTGGGTTAATTGGGAAGAAGCAGTTGAGAGGAGATTGTCATGGAAAGATCTTTGGACGATTACAGGCTGCAGACTAAGCTTCTTGCTGAGAGCGGTGTACGATGTGCTTCCCAGTCCGCTGAACGTGAGCAGATGGTACAGTAAAGAGGAGTCCTGCCAGCTCTGCGGCCAGGAGAACGCCAACTTGAAACACATCCTCTCAGCATGCAGCACGGCCCTTAAGCAAGGCAGATACACATGGAGGCACAACAACGCTTTAAGGGTGTTGGCTGCAGCACTGGAGGAGAAGAGAGGGAAAACCCCAGGGGATCCAGGTCACACTCTTAAGCACATACCCTTTGTGAAGGAAGGCCAGAGAGTAGCTCCAGGAGGAAGGAAGGTCCAGGGAGGAGGTATCCTGACTAGGGGTCAGTGGAAGATGGAGGTTGACCTGGAACACAGGCTGTGTTTTCCGAAAGAGATATGTGAGACAACCCTGCGTCCAGACTTAGTGCTGTGGACAGTGGAATCCAGAACAGTGTTCATCATTGAACTCACAGTGCCCTGGGAGGAAAACATTCAGGCGGCGTATGAGCGGAAGAAAGCGAAGTATCTGGAGTTAGCCCAAGACTGTGCGTTAAGGGGCTGGACAGTAAGGCTCTACCCAGTGGAGCTTGGCTGCAGAGGCTTCGTAGGATCATCATTGTCAAGGCTATGCAGAGACCTCTCGCTGTGTAAGAAGTTAGCAAGGAGCATGGCAGAGGAAGTGGAGAAGTCTAGTTTCTGGTTGTGGGTGCAGAGAAACAGCAAGACCTGGGGGAAGAAAGAGCAAGCCTAGAAGAAGTACCAAGAGGCAGGGGAGAGACGTCTCCCCTGTTGTCCCGCCACCCAGAGGACGTTCCAGAGTAAAGGGATGAAACGTCTGAGGAGGGGTGGACCTCTGGCTGATGATCTGAAGTACTTCTGATGGTGCTGAGAAGCACGGCAAGTGGCAGCGGAGCCACTAAGCAGGTGGGAACATCTCACACTGTTTTTCCTTAGCATCCTGGACTACCCAGTGGATTACCCAGTGTAATTGACAGCCGGGAATAGACCGGCTGACAACCAGGAAAGGCTGGAGACGGCGGGGAAAGACCTGCGCGGGGACTGAGGGGTCAGTAGCCCATCTAGTCGGACCCTCCTGGGGTCACCCAACCCACCTACTACGACACGAATGAAGAAAAGACAACCCCAAGGTCCTACGAGAGTGGGGATGAAAGAAGGACCTGCGCGGACGGATAGAATCGTGACGACCAAGGCCAGTGATGGCCTCCAAACAACAACGGACAAACGAGAAGTGGTGCTAAGGATCTGCAGTTGCGGATGGAGAAAGGCAACCACCTATAGGGGCCTAAGAATCCACCAGGGAAGGATGGGCTGTCTTGGCAGGAAGCAACACGGTCGCTCAGCATTGCAGTTAGCTGGTCAGACGACAGAGGACAGGGGGCGGGTAGCCAACCACAGACCCCAGGACCTCTCACGTGAAGCAGCAAGGCCAAGCAGCGGCGATACCCCTATGGTAGAAGGAGGCACCTGTGATGGGCACCTAGATCCAGAGACAAGCTTGAGTAGCCTAGAAGAAGGAGCCCAGTCAGGATCTGGCGGAAACGAACCAGATGGTTTAGTAACCAGTCAGGACGAGGAACGAGAGCAGGCAGGAAGTGGGGAAGTCTACCCCTCGGAACCACCGTCGCGCGCAGAGGTGGCTGGACGAGAGCCAGCGGTGAAAGAGCTACATCCAGGGAGGAAAGAGAAGATTAGGTGGCCAAGAACCAACAACAAGTCAGCATGGGAGGAGTTAGATAATGACCTCCAGCACGTCCTAGAGCAAGGTTTGAAGGGTGATGTGGAGAGGAAGCTGAACGAGTTTGGCAACTTGCTGTATGCCTTCTGCAGCGAAAGATTTGGAGTCCTAGAGGGTCACAGGAGGAAGCACACGGGTGAGTTAAGAAGTCGAAGAGAAAGAGAAATCGCCAGCCTAGTCCAGAGAAGGCGCCAACTGAGGAAAAGGTGGCGAAAAGCGACAGCTGAGGAAAGAGTAGGGCTAGAGTCTCTGTGGAACGACGTGAGAGCGAGGTTGAAGGTACTAAGGAGAACGGAAAGACTTAGAAAGAAGCGGAAGAGGAAGGAAAAGGAGAGAAGTCAGTTCTACAAAAATCCGTACAAGTTCGCCCGAAGTCTCCTAGAAGAAAGTAAGGGAGGATCCCTCCAGGTCAGTCAGGAAGAGCTCGAGCAGCATCTAAGCCAGACTTATAGTGACCTTCAGAGAGAGCAGGAATTAGGGTCTCCCGGATACGTCCCGAGGCCGTCTGAGCCTAGTACTCCGTTTGATGTATCTACCCCGAGGTGGAGTGAGATCGAGGCAGCTATCAGAAAGGCAAGAGCGGCAGCAGCACCAGGTCCAAACGGGGTACCGTATAAAGTCTACAAGCAGTGTCCGAAGACACTAAGACTGTTGTGGACCCTTTTTAGGGTAGCCTGGAGGAAGAGGTGCGTGCCGCGCAGTTGGAGAAGAGCAGGTGGGGTCCTGATCCCTAAGGAGAAGAACTCAAGAAGCATCAACCAGTTCCGCAACATCTCACTGTTAAACGTCGAGGGGAAGCTTTTCTTCTCCATTGTAGCCAAGAGGTTAACAGCCTACCTGATGGCAAACAAGTACATCGACTCTGAGGTCCAGAAAGCAGGCATTCCGGGGTCACCAGGGTGCAGTGAACATGCAAGTATGATCTGGGAGCAGATTCAGTCAGCTAGACGGTGCAAACAAGATCTGCACGTAGTGTGGTTGGATCTAGCTAATGCTTACGGATCAGTACCCCACAACCTCATCTACCAAGCCATGGACTTTTTCTGGGTCCCTGATACTATCCAACAGATGGTGAGGAACTACTTTCGTGACTTTAGGATCAGTATCTCCACATCTGACTTTAGCACGAACTGGCAACAGCTAGAAAAAGGAATCCCAATGGGATGTACGATCTCACCACTGTTGTTCGTGATGGGTTTTGAGATTCTTCTAGTGGGAGCAAGACAAGTGGTAGGCGGGGTGAAGTTGCCTTCAGGTGAGAGGCTCCCGCCGCTGCGAGCATTCATGGACGACGTAACCAGTGTTTTACGTACAGCTCCTTGTACACACAGGGTTCTGCGGAGATTAGAGGAACTGACACAGTGGTCAAGGATGAAGTTCAAACCCTGCAAGTCCAGGAGCTTGTCACTGAAGAAGGGAAAAGTCACCAACAGAGTCTTTACAGTGGGTGGTGAGAACATCCCCACACTACATGAGAAGCCAGTAAAGAGTCTGGGCAGACTCTACACCAGTGACCTGAAAGACACCAGAAGGGGGGAGGAAATAACAACTCAGGCATGCAGTGGCCTAAAAGCCATAGACAGTTGCCAACTTCTAGGAAAACTGAAACTCTGGTGCATGCAGTTTGTTCTTCTTCCAAGACTGAAATGGCCACTAAAGATGTACGAAATCCCACTCACAACAGTAGAACAGATAGAGAGGAAGATGAACACCTATGTTCGAAAGTGGTTGGGAGTCCCGAGATGTTTGTCCAGCGTTGCGCTAGTAGGCCAGAATAAACTCAGTCTTCCACTTGCTTCTATCACAGACGAGTTCAAGTTGGAGAAGGTGAGGCTAGCACTGGAGCTCCAAGGGTCTAAGGACCAGTCAGTGAAAGCAGCCTACAGAGAACAGAGGACAGGGAGAAAGTGGAGAGTTGGAGATGTGATACAGCAGGCGGTCTGTAGGCTGAGACACAAGGACATAGTTGGAGCTGTGCAGCAGGGAAGGAAAGGGTTAGGATGGAGTGGGAAGGTCCAGAGATGGGACCGTGCAAACCCTAAGGAGAGGAAACAGATGGTGGTGGATGAAGTTAGAAGAATGGAAGCTGAGAAGAGAAGAGTGGTAGCAGTAGGTCAGAAACAACAAGGAGCCTGGGTTAATTGGGAAGAAGCAGTTGAGAGGAGATTGTCATGGAAAGATCTTTGGACGATTACAGGCTGCAGACTAAGCTTCTTGCTGAGAGCGGTGTACGATGTGCTTCCCAGTCCGCTGAACGTGAGCAGATGGTACAGTAAAGAGGAGTCCTGCCAGCTCTGCGGCCAGGAGAACGCCAACTTGAAACACATCCTCTCAGCATGCAGCACGGCCCTTAAGCAAGGCAGATACACATGGAGGCACAACAACGCTTTAAGGGTGTTGGCTGCAGCACTGGAGGAGAAGAGAGGGAAAACCCCAGGGGATCCAGGTCACACTCTTAAGCACATACCCTTTGTGAAGGAAGGCCAGAGAGTAGCTCCAGGAGGAAGGAAGGTCCAGGGAGGAGGTATCCTGACTAGGGGTCAGTGGAAGATGGAGGTTGACCTGGAACACAGGCTGTGTTTTCCGAAAGAGATATGTGAGACAACCCTGCGTCCAGACTTAGTGCTGTGGACAGTGGAATCCAGAACAGTGTTCATCATTGAACTCACAGTGCCCTGGGAGGAAAACATTCAGGCGGCGTATGAGCGGAAGAAAGCGAAGTATCTGGAGTTAGCCCAAGACTGTGCGTTAAGGGGCTGGACAGTAAGGCTCTACCCAGTGGAGCTTGGCTGCAGAGGCTTCGTAGGATCATCATTGTCAAGGCTATGCAGAGACCTCTCGCTGTGTAAGAAGTTAGCAAGGAGCATGGCAGAGGAAGTGGAGAAGTCTAGTTTCTGGTTGTGGGTGCAGAGAAACAGCAAGACCTGGGGGAAGAAAGAGCAAGCCTAGAAGAAGTACCAAGAGGCAGGGGAGAGACGTCTCCCCTGTTGTCCCGCCACCCAGAGGACGTTCCAGAGTAAAGGGATGAAACGTCTGAGGAGGGGTGGACCTCTGGCTGATGATCTGAAGTACTTCTGATGGTGCTGAGAAGCACGGCAAGTGGCAGCGGAGCCACTAAGCAGGTGGGAACATCTCACACTGTTTTTCCTTAGTCACATCAAATAAAACACTGTTATCTATTATTATAGAAAGGCACTTGTCCTGTAATACACAGATTTAGCCAACTTACTGACAGCTGCTGATGCGCCTGGCATCTGACAGGGCCAGCAGCCGCTCGCACCTGCTGTCCGGCTGGAAATAACATCATCATCCATCATTGGTCCAACAAAATATGTCAAGCTTATAACAGAGCTTACTACAAAAATTAATGTATAAAACTTAAAAGTTAGCATCTGATTCAGAAAAGCCCATGCCATCCTTATACATGACTGTGTAGTACACATTTCAAATCAAACGGCATACTGTAAATTACTTAATATTTGCGGTGCTTTTATATTCATGGTTTTCATGGTCACTTCTGTACCGCGAAACAAATAATTCGCACCTGCCGCCACCGTGAACATATAGTTCCTTGAACATGTCCATTATTCTCAGACCGCGAACTTTTGCTACCACGAATATAAAGTGATTTACAGTAGTATATATTACACTATCTAGTAGTAGTATCTATCCTAACTCTAGGTCTGGTTCGATCCTCTGATTGCTTCCCAGCCAATAGCCTGGTATAATAGAGTAACAATTGGCCAATCAGAGCTTGTGCCTATATTCTACATGAATATCTACATGCCACTCGTCTTCCTTCAAACAGGTGCCACTGACTATTTGGCAGGCAAGCAATCATAGTATCGGATTGGAGCTAGAGCAGGATAGATACCAGCTTTACATGCTAGACCAGCTCTGATGCTCACCTCCAGTGCTAGGAAGTTGACAGAATCTTGAGTTGAGGAATCGTACAGGTTAACTGTCAGCTTCTGTTTCTCCATTTCAACCAGGAAACTCTCTTCAGAACACCTGGGGTGTACAGAAAACAGTATTAGTGGTACAAACTAATAGGAAATGTACATGACTACATGCCAATGTTAGGTGTTAAAATCCCAACTCAAGAAAAATGCTAAGTATGTTCCTCACTGATGAGTAATATCTCCATCACTCTCAGAAACACAATCAACACCACATGTCTACAGTACCTTTGAGACAGACGAGAAGAAAACTGTCCAAGCTGTCTCTTTAGAAGGAGGCGAGGACCACACGAGGCTGTTCTTGTGCTTCCCCTGACTTTAACCTGGATGAGAGAAAAGCGCAAAGAGTTAAATACAAAATGTATCCAGGGCAGGGAGAGTCTCATTGTTTTTGCAGTACACATCTACATCTATGGTTATGTGACTCTAAAGTCTGAAAGTATTTACTCATTAGGTACATGTACATAGTCTGTGTTACATCTCTCACTGGCAGGGATTAAGTGGCCCATCCCTGAGACAATCAGTTAAGCAGGCCACTAGTAGCATGATTTAGTCAAACATTTTTTTTCTGTACACAGAAGATCCGTGGAAAGTTTACCCCCCACTCTCCTGACCTTTGGTACGGTCCTGTTCCTGTCTTGCTTCAGTAGTTCTTGCCGGGTCTCCTCCTGCTGTTTCTGTTGGATGTGGGCTGTAGTTAGGGGGTTGTAGTTGTTGTGTCCTGGCAGGATACGGAAGTATTTCTTCTTCTCAGGGTCGTAGTAAAAACCTGGGATCCGTGATCAGCAGTTATGGTACAAACACTTGTATTGTACAAATTCTAAAAATTTAAGTTGTCACCATTGCACTAAACCCAATTTGAATTTTCGATTCTCAAAATAATAAGCAGATGTAAAGACTAAAGTGTTCAAATAAAATCTGTGAGGTAAAATACATTTTGTTATTTGTATATAATTCAAGGATCACAATTTTGATTTGACTAAAACATCTACATTGTTTCAGGTAGTAATGTTACATTTATGGAAATAAAGTACAATGTATATGAATTTAGACAAATAGATCAGATTTACAAAACTGTTTAAAAGAGTTACAGAAAAGATATCAGACACAGCCTGTTGTTCCTCTGCACCACTGCTGCTGGAGGCTGCTGCAGGTGATGACCTCTGACCTCTCCCTCCTCCTGCAGGTAACCTAGCAACAACATTACCTGACTGCCCATCCTCACGTTCCTGCTGAGTCCTTCTCTGCTCTTTCCTTAATCTCCCCTCTCTGAAGGAATCTTTGCCGACCACTTTGCTTTTCCTCTTGTCTCTCACATTGTTATGATGTCTCCCATGAGTGCTACTCCTACTGGTTTCCTCCTCCCAGTATCTTGGCCTTGAATTTCTCCACGAGTTTCTATTTCGCCCTTCATTTCCAAAGCCAGTAGCCCCATCAGTTCTGTGTCCATTTACAGGTGTTCTGATATCTTTATCATGGTCCTGTCTATGTCTGCTAGCAGCTGCCGGGTTCTGTGTTGAACTTTGTTGTTGATGGCTGCTTTCCTGTACTCTATCACGATCGGTATGTTGTGCACTGTGTCCTCTTCCTTGTCCTTGGCTATAGAATGATCTACCGGACTCTGAGTCACTATTAGTTGCTCTGTTGTTTCCTTGTTGTTGAGTGAAGTGAAAGCCTCCTGGTACATTAGCCTGGTCTTTCTGCTTTCTCTGGCTCCTGTTCCGTCTTGTTTTCAGTCGTCCATTTTTCTTTTCTCTTTCTGATGACGACATCCTATCTGAGAATACATACAAAAAGACAACATGCAAAATCTAAATGCTTTGAAACTTGCATAGCCTGGAAGATAGAAATAACAGTGCAACATTGACTTCATTTAACAGTTACTTGCAACAAGTGCATTTGACTCGAATATCAGAATCGGCATAATTTTTGCACCAGGCTGTTACTACTTCTATGTGCATGTCCTGTAACGTATTAAGGCATTTATGGTAATGAGGTTCAAATATCCTTTAGAACAATAGGAACAATAGATATCTAACATTTGTAACAGTTTACCTTTTGTTTATATCTAACAGGCAACTCTACTGTATAAACAAATATTTCCATCTTTCTTGTTTTTTTCCACTGAACTATGTCGAAAGGGTTTGTGCCCAGAACGATGACGAATCATCCTACGTATAAACCACGATCCATAAAGTATCGCATCATACGTCATCTTTACGAGATTCTAAAATTTCTCACGTGTTTGTAACAAAGCCACCATGCCCCCCCCTCCCCCCATACATCAGCAGACACAAAAACCTAATTTCACGTTGAGAAGTACTAAAACTACCGTCAAAATCTGTGCCAAGAGGGGAAAAGGAGTTTTGAATTGCCAATACATACCTTTGCACTGGTACTTATTCACCAGCGATCTGCAACTTTGATACCAAAGAATCCTGGACGCGAATACGATAACTTCCGCACTCCCTGTGAAAATGGCCCCTGTAATGTAAGCCTTAATCGCAAGGTGGTGCTGCTGTACGGTGACTCGTTCTTTGGCATGAGTAACCGTGACGGTTACCTATTAGTACTAGTAAGCAGAAGACTTCGTAGCTACGTGGAGGGTCGTTGGGTCTTTTCAATATAGCGGTCGAATGATGTAACGTTAACACTAAAATTTATAACATTAACGTTAACGTTATAATACATGTCAGGTGAGTTCTTTCGAGAAAGACTATGAGTGTCCGGAAAAGACTGGGACTTCACGACTGTCTGATTGAACCTCCTTGATTTTGATTTTAATGACATATTTAAAGCTCGCTGTAACCACACAAGTTGCACCAAAGAGGTCATATTGCTTCCTTGGTTGGACACAAGCCCAGTTCGATCCACTCAATGTTGATTTAAGCGCTAAAAAAGTTCACATCTCACGAAGTTTATTTACAACGGCTCATCTAAAGAAACACGTTGAACTTCAACTGTCAGCTAGAATCTTCAACGTTTACGAACGGTGCCTCAAAACAACTTTAAACTTGCATTCCAATTTATGGCAAAAATAACATTTCATGAAAACAGAGTGCGAGAAGAGATTATCAGTACAGGTTGTCGTACTCCAAAAGACCCCAATGTTTTCTGTTTTCGCAATAGTTGAAGTGTTGTTAAATCACTTGGCACTCATACTTTCAACCTGTTCTCACGTAACTTTGACAAAGAGTTGCGCGAGCAATATCACCGAGACACTCACATCTGAAATCGATTTTTGGGGTGCCAGCGTATACATTTGAAAAAGCTTTCCTCTTATGAACTTGGTTCAACTCAACTTCTTTTCGCTTTTGTTTTTATAAAACTTTTTTTCCTGCTTAATATGTATTGTCAAGGTATTGTACGAAGATTGGACACGAGAAAAAAATGTGTAATTGAAAACAACATTGAGCTCGTGAAACGCTATTGAAAAGGCGCTTCCGGGTTGCTCATGAATAATTCATGAGGTAGCGCGTGGCGCGTAACCTAGGAGGCCGGAGCCACAGCCTGGTCACTGATCCCTACTGATACCGCGACTCACCGGCCATGGTCGCACCTCACCGTGTGATCCCTGTCCTGGATATTCCTGGCGATCTAGCGGGATTTTCACTCCAAATCCGAGCGTAGAAGGGTTTGGAGAAAGTATAGCAAGCACCGGTGTTTTAGAGAGAGGCTCGGATTCCAGCAAACAAGGCCAAAAGTTTTGAAAGCGTCAACAAACAGCATACAGCGGGGCGAGGCGAGCATGGGGCAGCCACGGTGTGTGTGAGTTCAGATCTTTGTCTTTTTGTTCTCGCTTGAGCTCATCATGGACATGCGATAGACTGTATCCTCAAGCTTCAGTAGACGATAAGAAGATTTGTTTCCGAGTCTCGAGTGTTGCAGGAAGTTATAAATCATAGAAGCGAGGGGGAACGGCTAGAAACACTCGCTAGTCTAAACAACATTAGCGACGTAAATGTGTTGTGATCCGTGATCCTTGCACTGCCATGCTATGGAGGTTCATTGCCACAAGTCTGCAATCGTTGTTGCTCCGTATTAACAATAAGTAACACAGAATCTTCTACTTTAATTTGCAGAGCCAAGGACAGGGTGCGGACAGCCTAGTAGTCTAAGGTGTTCGATCGCTGACAACCGTTCCGTGCCGTGTACTTTCGTACCGTGATCTTCAACCCCCCATGGCGGCCATGCCACCCTTAAAAGCCAAGTCCGGCTTTCCCGTCAGCAACAAACTGTTGCAGAAAAGATGGAACGACAAGGCTTTCCAACTACACCAACAGAAGGTCGGTTTTTTCTCTGATAAAGAAAGATTTAGATGTTTACACCTGCTCAGATTATGTTGAACACCTTTGCTCACCTGTATTGAACACACCTGTTGACCAGGTAGAAAGAGCACCCTTGTCTTTGTTGTGGAAATACTTTTTTCTTTGCTGTTCCTTCTGTCTTTGATTTTGAAGTTGTTTGAGGTAGTGTTAGCACATGCATAGCAGCCGTTTAAAGACGTTGTTTGCCAGTGTGTATTGCCAGAGATTGGCCAAACCTGTGTGTTGTTGTAGTCAGTGGCACTGCGCCCGTCAAAGTGGCCTTAATCTGCAGGTAAATAGAAACGGAAACACGGCAAAACATTTGCTCGGCAAGGCGATAAATGAAAAAAGAGTGCACGAGCAATTTGTGTGATGCAAAAAGATGACCTTGCATCAACATATCAGATTATGAACATACTGTTTTGTCACTTCTAGCAGGTATTTCCCATGAAAAAGAGAAAAAATCAATTGCAAAATTGTAACTTTGAAAATTTTTTTTTAAATGAAGTTGCACCAACAGAATTAAGACTATATAAAATTCCTCAAAGCCCCAAATGCACTTTTTAAACTACAGCTGTATTTTTTGCATTGTTGAAATCTTTCTCCAGTCAAAGATACGTTGTATTATACGCACTGTGCTTGACTTAATAGATGGTTTGTTCGTATCTGTGCCATAGGCCTAAGGCTCTAGCCAAAATTCTGTTGCACTATTGGGAATCAAGCTACCAAATAGCTGCCCTCTTAATTTGTGTAAAATCACTTCTGGTAGACAATGTAAGAATGTTCCCTTGCAGCAGTTGTTTGACAATGTTTGCTTACATTTTGATTGGCATTCTGTGTGGAAACATGCCTTACGCAACTCTCTTTTTGTGTGCCCTCACTAGCCGTGACTTCGCCATACAAAGTTTGGAAGGTTTGACGTTGCAGTTTGACCCACCGCTATTTACAAAACACATGGTGGCTGGCAAAATACAAGGCTCCGACATTTTAATGTATCATGAGTTTGACACCTGCATCGTACGTGACAGAAAATAAAAGAAAAGGTGAACGTTATTTGCTCTTAACAACATAAAGCAGTTTCAAACACATAACAGGTTGTTTTGGTCAAAGAACAAACTTCAGTATCCTGAGATGTCAGTGTCTAAAAATGCTCTTTGTTGCCGTCTTTATTCACTTCTTTTTTTAAAACTGTCCTTGGCACACAAGAAGGGAAAAAAACAGGGCATTACCCAGTCCACCAAAGTCCCATATCTATTCAGAGACGTTAGAAAAATTTGCAGTGAATTGTTGAGTCACAAATATCATGATACATTGGAAAAACGTCTATCATTGTTTTGTGTAACAGGAGCAGTGCCAGCTCATGCAGTTTTCATGAGTGACTCCACAACGTAATCCAGTCCTAGCCCTACCATAAGCCCATGATTTGTGATTCTAAGTGCTTTCCTTTATTGACTTCTTCCTCAGCTTTGTGTCCGAGGCTTTTGAGGTGTCCAAGCTGCCTTGCTAAAGCCGCCTCACGCAATACATTCATTCTAGATGAACGTACTCGCATGACGTCAAAGGGCTCATGTTTAAAAAGGATAAATTTGTGATGAAACTATTCTGAGAATCCTATGAAAAAACATGGATTTTGTCACAGGAAAATTCTGATATATTTCATAGACATTGTGTACTTTTGTTTGTTTTCAGGTGTTTTTCGTTAACTTAAAAGATGTGCCCTGCAGAACATGTTTGATGCTTCTTGAATGGATTTGAAATAGTTGCAACAAAAAGACTTTTCAATTGAGGAAAACCCTGTCTTTTCTTGTGTAGCAGTAGTATTCTTCCAAATGATTAGCTCAACACCTTGTCTACAAAAAAACAAACAAGATGGACGCTTGTAAAGACGTGGCTTCTTTATCTCCATGGTGACACGTTGCCAAGGGAACGGCTTTTCAGCCCAGTGTCACTGGTCAATTCAGGTGCAATCTACCTTGTCCCACAGAGCTGTCAATCACTTAAACGCTTCCTGAGACAACAGCTACGAGAGTTTGATGGGGCTAATTTGTTTGCCTGTTGTCATACAAATCAAGCAAATGGCTTTATGATTTGGGTAGAAATGGCCGGCCATATAATCTGTCTTCCTGTAGTGGAGGGTAGTGTAAACGAACTGTAGTGACCATTTACAATAAAACATGATAAGAGGTAAGAGGTCCGCACAGCGAGTGCATACACGTCTTGTTTATCTGAAGCTTCTCCATAGCAACATGCTTTTACTGTTGAAGCAACAAAAGAAGACCAAAAGGTCACATCAAAAAGCAGTTACAGGGTTGCATTTAAAGTTTTTTAAAGCAGGAAAATTGACTTTTCATGATATTCGTATCAAAGGTGACTCAGTTTTAGGGAAAGAAACGACCCTTTCAGTTTATGTGACGTTGAGATACAGTGGCTTTACAAATGAAATTCATCAGTGAACAAAATGCGGTTTGCATACATTCAGGTCTACCAACTTTGAACTTCTGTTTGTGGCAACACACAGAGCGGGCCAGAAAGGTTCTCTACTGTAACTATTTTGGTGTCTTAAGAGGCTCCAAAATGTTTAGGGTTAACTAGAAAAACAAATGCTATTAGCCGGGCCTTGCAATCTTAACAACAGTCCGTTTTAAAGGTATCCTCCAGTTTCCACGCTTCTTTTGTGTGATAAAAGTACAGGGACCTTAAAATAACAGTATGATTTACCAGCTTTGTTTTCTGCTCTCCCCTAGTTGCATAGAACACCTCCCCGAGACGTTTATATAGGAGATGTCAACAAATATTTTGTTAGCAGGTGAAATGGAAGGAGGGGTACGTAAGACTTTTGACCCCCAGAGCAATTTGTATTTTCTTATCGATATTGGAGAATTTTTGTGCAAGGGCTATGTAAAACTCAAGACTTCAGCCTCGAAAATATACCAATCTTATCAGGAACCCAGACTGAGAACCCCACTTGCCACCCAAACGGTTCAAATGGGGGATTTGTTTGTTCCTAATGTTGAAAATATTGTGACAAATGCTCTGTTATCAGTAAACAAGGATGGCGTCCATCCAAAGTGTCGTTGATACAAATTCTTTCTAGGACGCATGCTATAAATGGCTCAAAACTGACATCTAATACATTGACATTTCCAATCAACTGTCATATTAGATGCATTGTGCGGCAATATCCGGATAATGGGTGAACTAATTTTCTCTGCGTGCAAATTGGTTTTGTCGCCTGGGCAGGGACAGTTTCAATCGTTACCGGGGGACGGGGTAACCTTGCACTATTGACACCACTGTGCACCTCGGCCTCGAACAATGGCACTCGTAATAGCCGCATCTCGCTTACGGATCGGTGTTACGCTGCCAACCATTCGACACCCCACCATCAACAACCTGCGCGTTTGAATCGGCAGTCGAGCATGGTACGCACACTCGTCCCTGCTTGGAATTCAAATGAAGCAGGCCAAGAGAGCAGATTACGGTTCAGTAACGTCACCCCCACTTGTTCGTGGAGAAGTCCTCCAGTATTGGGTGTTCTCGGTGAAAGAGGCAGGACAAAGCACTCAATATTCTTGTTTTCATACCCCCTCTGTAGGTGGCAGCAATGAAAGCGGATCTCGACAACAAGTCCCCCAAGCCATACCATCATATACGATTACGACTGAAGAAATTATTGGTACGTATCACATAAAACACGTATACCACCATATAACGTTACATTTGTCTCAAAATCTTCACCTTTAGTGCAGTGAAATAAAAGACAATGCATACATTACACTACACAGTCCTGAAATTAATAAGGAAATTCAAAATATCTGTATTGCAGCTGATTTTAATGGCATCAGAAATATACTGATAATTACGAAACTTAACTATTCACTCATTTAATGTTGAACAAAGTTTGAAATTTACATTCTAAGCAACTGGCATGGGTTGGGTGTGATACTGCTGAAAATGATTCTAAAATGACAATTGACAGTATCCAAATAAAAGACTATCAAGTTTTAGACAGTTGTATAATCATACAGTTGCAGCAGTAATTACATTCAAGAAATTGCCATTGGTTTGACCATTGTTGTGAGTCAAAGTGTAAAGAGGTGATCAGTTTAGGTGGGCCAGGTATTATGACTGTCCATTCCTATAACCTTAGAGCAAAAAAAACCAGAAAAACAAAGAATTATAGCCATTACAATGGAGGTCTTGGAAAAAGAAACAAGCTTAAACATTTTGAACAGTTGTGTATCATAGCAGCAATGTTTAGACGGGCCTGTTACCAAAGAGATGAGCTTGTTTGGTCTGTGAAAACAAATCTGTAGTCTGTGACTCAGTCTGGCCAAAGGTGGTCAGCGAGTGTTTGCACGGTTTGTCACAAGAGAAACGTCCCCACTCTGATAACAAAAAGCAAAGTACACAGTGATCAGAGGTATGGATCGGAATGGCACAATGTTCCTTTCATGCAAGACACTCCGTACCAAGAGTTCTTGATTAACATACCTAAACGTGTATGCAGAAGTCAGTATCTTTACCTCACAATATTCGGAACAAAGGAAAGAAAGGCCATCAGACAAACAGTCATAAAACACACTATTAGTAATCTGTCAGATTGTGACTTTAATGCAGTTAATCCCTGTAACAATAAGAAGGTAAACTGTAAGAGTTAGAATTCAAGTAACAAGAGACCAACGTGAGTGTACCAAATACCTATCTGGGAAAGTTGGGAAGGTTCAACTTGACAGATTCTATTGATTCTACCACCCAGACAGAGAGCACTTTCTGCCTCTAATGGCACAACTTACCAGGGTACATAAGTACAGACCTAGCCGGTATCTATGGAGCACATATCAGATTTTAATCAATTTAGCAAAGGCCATGATTCTAAATTCTATGATCTCTGTGCAGGTGTGTTCTAGTGCTAAATGTTTTGTATGACTTAAGACCATATTTGTCACTACGCAGCATAAATGAAAATAAGGCAACTTTTAAAAGCATGCACTTACACTAAAAAAAAACACTTAATGTGAAATTCACTCTGAGACTTCAATATTGTGACCAATATTGTTAATAATAGATAATATTAACCATGCTACTTGCACACAATCACTACAACTTTTAGCAATAGTTGACCAGACAAATTGCAAGGAAAGCAAAAAAAGGTTACACATTATAGAATAGCAAAGCTAAACAAGAAAAACTTAATTCGTGCCAAATATTTATTGCCAGTTTGCCTGTCACTGTTATTAAGTGAAATTCAATATGTTATTCTTTTATTACTTTGTGGTACTTTGTGGTACATAATTTGTTTGAAACAAGTTAAATGTTTTACACTTATCTGGTACACTAGGTTTATTCTGACCAAGGGTAAATTCTGTTCTGTTAGACTGGTGTGTTTTTAATATGTTTGAACATCCTTTCTACCCCATCCAGGCTGAAGAGGAGAGACAAGCTCAGGTGGATCATGACAATAGGAAGCTCCTGGGCAGGATGACACAGATCATGAGAACACATGGATCCCTGGACAACTGGAACAACTACACTCCTAGAAGGTTAGAAACAAAACTAGAAACTTTCTAATTCTTTATCTTGTATATCGCACTGCCAGGTCTACATGTGGGACACCAGCACCACCCAACTTTGCCACCTTGATGTCAAGGTCGCTGATGCAATACAAACTTTTTTACAAAATGAAAAACCTGCATATCTTTTACTCTCTATATGCATCAAGCAGCAATTCAGCGTGAAAATAAAGAACTAGAGGACCAGGATTTTTGCCCTATCGATTCCTCCTTGAAACAGAAAATTGTTTTATATGCAGTAATCGTGTTGTAATCAGAGATGACTTAAAAGTATTGCAGAGGCGATTATGGGCTATTGACTTTTCAATTGTGGCCTACTGAAGAAGTCATACTGGACTGAGTTATAGGTTTGTTTTTTTAACTTGAAAATGATGCATAGAATTCATTTATTACATTAGCTAAGTTATGATATCCTGTAAAAAAACAAATTATACACATGTATACAGGTACTAATATAAAATTAGATAGATTTAACCTGCCAAGTGTCATGTTTCATTAAAACTAAGGAGGGTTAAGCATTCCTGTTCTTTTGTGTACATGTATGATGAAGGTTTTGTACTGAACGTTACTGTTAAACTGAATTTCAGTTTGAACTACTATGTACGAGAGAAGGAAGCCGAGAGGATAGCGATGAGCAATGAACTGATCAAGAGTCGTTTACTGGGAGTGCAGCCCAGCTACAATCTCAACAAATGGGTAAGTCAGGGGGAACATATTGAGTGTACTGTGGGAAAGGAAGTCTAAAAGTACATTGTATGTGTCATGAGCATTATGCTAAAATGCTTTGACCATGCAATATAACCATACTTTTGTTCATGATATTTGTCATAAGGTGCTCCTGTGGTGCAATCGGTGATGCAATCTCACTGGTTGGCAATTTGGGTCAAATTCCGTGGACCTGTGGGTGGGAGTTAGATCCCAGGGTTGGCTCAGCTCAGACATTTTGTGAGGGATTGCAGTCATGTTGGATGGTGACGTAAAGCCGGCGGTCCCGTGAATGAGTTGGCCATAAATGCGAGATGTAGTGAAGCTGCATAAGATACTTGAAAAAGCATCATGCTTCGCCTCATGATCATGTTAAGAATGACAAAACAACAACATTGTCAGTCATTTAGCTTTTGTGAACATGTTTGTCTCCTTCCGTAACTACCGGACCATGTCTAACCTACAGGAGGAAGACTTCCTGAAGCACGAGTACTACCTCGCCAACATGGCGGCCGTCACTAAGGACTACGACCTGGACAGTCTGGAGCCTACGCCTCGGGACCCCCCTCGGAGGAGACGGCCAAGGAGCGTAGGGACAGAGGTGAGAAAATTTGTAAAATTATGATTATCATCTCTTTCTTGACTTTTTTTTGTTTCTTTTATTTTGAATAGTTCTCCAAACAGAATTTGTTTTAGATGATACATGTACATGTACATGCAGTTCCCATTCTTTGGAAGAACATGATTACATAGTGTTATAAAATACAAGCATGAAGCATTTAAAGTAAATATCTTACGTTTGTATGGGTGCAAAGGGGATCAAGGTTAGGAAAACTCATATTACTTTTGGTTTTTAAAAATTATGAAAAGCACAATGTTCTTGTTGTAAAGACAAGGTCAGTTGAAACAGGAGTGCTAGAGCACCCTCCCGTTGAAGACACTCCAGTGTTGACCCATGACTATTACCTGGTGGACAACACCGAAGAGCCGAGAGACTTCTATGTAGACATCGTTATGCAGACCAAGCCAATAAAGAAGAGAACGAGTATTCTCAAAAACTGGGCCGAACAGGCGAACGTGTGGTCTGATCTGAAGGTTGGTCTCCCGAGGCATGTTCGAGCTTGGTGATGGGATCAAACGAATGTGTCACTGTCAATGCCTCTTACCTGAACTAACAAATAAAACAAAATGGCTCCTGAATTCAAACAATAACCGCATGACTGCATGGGGGTTATAAAATCCTTTATATGAATCTTTTGTCTTATCTCTGAAGGGGAATAACTTATAATTTATGATTACAGTATCATGATATATCTTGATGCTCAATCTTTCAGCTGGCATGCCAATTAAAGCCAACAATATCCCTGTACTGCAAAGCAAACTTGTCTTGCAAGGAAATTTGACTGTAGATTCTCTGATGTCACAGTAGAGTTCCTGTTCAATTGATGGCGCTTCCAGATGTGTTGTGCTCAGATGTGGTTGAATCATATTGCAAGTGCAATAGGCAAATTGCATTAAACACATTTGTACATGTACATGGAATGAGCGGTGTTACTGGCCCTAAACAATTTTAGCATCATGATAAAATTTCCACTTCAATCTGCGCCTTCTTATTTGCCTGCCCATGTTTCTATATAAACTTAATAATATCTTCTGTACTTGTACAAATGTACCAGTTATCATTATTTGCATTATCTAAAATTGTTTATCGTGATATGTTGTTTTACTTTTGTGCTATGTGCTAAAAGAAAATATCAACTATGATAAATTAATGTTACAACTTTTATCATATTGCAAAGAATTATCATTGGGTAAGTATGGAGGTTTACCATTCAGTACACTCTTGATGACCATGTTCTAAAAGTCTGTGATATTTTCATTTCAGACCGATCGATCCACAGAGGCTGCCAGCACTACAGACGGTGAAGAGGCAACAAAATTGCCCAAAATTGTGAGTCTGTCATCTTCAGTTGATAACAGTCACATTGTAAGTCAGTCAAAGCTGCATATTTAACATCTTTCCTTCTTGTACCATGCAATTATAGTCTGGTGCCATTTATAAAACATGTGTGGGACGATTCAAAGATGACAATTAACAGAGTGTGATTGCGAAGCAGACGGATTTACTACAACATACTCATGGAACCATAATGGCGGACAGGGTCACGTGATGACCCATGACATAATCATTGGTGGACTAAACCAACTAGCTATTACGTATGCCCAGCTGGGCAGTCTTATGGAACAAAAAGTATGATATAAAAGACAACAAAGCACAAAAAAAGTTTTAAAAATCAATGATGGGAACTATTTGCGTATTTTCTTGATCTAAATTGTTGATTTTTCATTAATCGAAACAGCCTGGCCGGGCCCTGGTTTGGAAATGTGACCTCAGCAATACAGCTAGGTGGCATGGAGTTTCCTGTCCTGTATTTTCCATTATGAAAATGAACGGAAAATAATGATGGTGACTCTCTGTCTGCAGAAGCTTGAGCGGAGTAAAGGCGGTGGAACCTGGCCACCCAGACGCTTCCATACCAAGCTGCCAAAGGTGAACAGGGTGGACAAAAACAAGGTAAGTACCAGGGAGATGTGAGGGTAAAGTATTCATTTGGTTGGTATTAATTTTTTGGCTGCCAGGCTTCAAATATTGCTTTGTCATTCCCTGTCATATTACATGTTTGTGTATGCAGGAGTTATTTGTCATAAGATTCCTTTGATAACTTTGCTCTCAATGCCCTATGACAACTCGTAGTAACTGCAGCAAACTCTAAGTAAGCAAAGGTGTGGTTTTTTTCAGACATGATTTAGACTCTCTTTTACATGTAGTTATGTTAACCATTATGTATCTTTTCAAAAATCCTCCTCCTAGCTAGTCTCACACATTGTGTGATGTGTTTTAGTGGTATGAGATGCTTTCTTTTCTTAGACTGCTTTTCAAGCTTGTTTGTGTAATTTTCCTGACTTGACCGTGACTTTGACAGACTGTACTTCTCTAGAATTTCTGACAGATGTATGTTTGATTATCAAAGAGCAAGGATGCACCAAATGACACAAGAGATGTTGACATCATAATGTGCTACGAGAGCACATCCCCGAGGAAACAGGGCAGGTCTAAGAAAAAGAAGAAGAAATCCAAAGCTGAACAAAAGGAATATACGCAACGTCGACCTCCCGCATTCCTGCCTATTATCGATGAAGAAACGTCAGTTGACCTTGAAAGAGAAGCAAGGTCATCTTCAGAGACAGAAAGTCAGAAGGAACTGCGGAGAATGGAGGAAGACTACTTAAAGGAATGGGAAGAAGAAGAGGTCCAAACAGCAGTAAAAAGTGTCCGAATAACCAAGGCTGCCTTGCCAGACTTGTTGCCTGAGAAGTCAAAGTCTAGAATACTACGCCAAAAGAGGTCAGAAGCTAAGGCAAAAGCTGACGGAAAGAAAAGGAGTAAAGCAAAAAGTAAAAAAGACAAGAAGGATAAAGCATTGAGAAAAATGGCAGGACCATATATGACTATGTCATCAAGGAACAGGACTTCAGTCAGTCCAGGGTCTAGGTAGAAGATGTATAAGCATACAGTACATGTAGCTTGAAACCTCTGACACTTCAGAAGGTGGT
The DNA here is from genome assembly GCA_013266295.2 of Branchiostoma floridae x Branchiostoma japonicum. Classification (NCBI taxonomy): domain Eukaryota; kingdom Metazoa; phylum Chordata; class Leptocardii; order Amphioxiformes; family Branchiostomatidae; genus Branchiostoma; species Branchiostoma floridae x Branchiostoma japonicum. The sequence goes on from CM023840.1 coordinate 11,675,346, forward strand.
TGAAAATGAAAATGAAAATTTATTTGGATTGAATTTTGTCCTGGGTAATTTTTGCCCAATGTTGTACCTTGTTTTTTTGACAATATTCTTATTAATGAATTTGACTGATGAACTGTTGTGTTGGAGAAGAACATGAGACGTGGGAAAAAGAGAAGTTGGATGAGAAATGCTAATTCTAGAGCAAAAAGGAACAGTTACTACAAGTTATCATTATGTTAGAGAAGTAGAGAAAAAGACATGACCTGACACAACAAAACAGGATACTACACAACTGTACTAGAGCTGAGTGAAATATTCTGTGATGTAAAGACTGACAGACAGACCGACTGACTGACAAAAACACTGGACTAACACTGTACGGGCAGACAAAGACAGGCAAGGACTCTCTTTCCTTCTATAACCATCTACTGACTTAACATAGCCTGTAGTTTCTGGGTAAAGCTTGTAAACACAGGCCAGGAAAATTGCAGCGATATTGCAGACATCTTTGTGCTCATCTCTCAAACCTGTACAGACTATAATGAAATTTGTGACTCTATGTCATCATTTTATCTTTCTGACATATTCCTTGTTGTAGGTTGACTTGTCTCAACATGATGTTGACAGAGATTCCAGAATGCTCTTCAAAGCCACTAAGGGCCTGAGTGAGTTCTATACCATGTTGTTCTCTTCAGACCAAATTGTTTGTTTGTCTGGTTTCTTACCATCACATATAACATTATACAGTTATGTAAAGTTTTAGCTTTAACGTTTTAGAAACACATGTAGACACATGACATTGAACTTTTGACCCCTTTCAACCAGGCCAAAATGAAGTGTCCATTGTCATCAAGACACTTGTGCGACGTACCTATAGACAACGTCAAGAGACCAAGGCCAAGTTCTGGGAGCTTTATGACAAGGTCAGTTGTCATCTGATGACCTTAAAGTAAATGCTTTACTGATTCTACTTAGTTAGTTGCTTCTTATTGTTGTAAAGGTTCAGTGTATGAAAGACTAAGTTTGATCTTTAGTCTTAAACTTACCCATGTACAGGTCTACATGTAACATCTGTTGGTTGAACTAGATTTGTTACCACCTGGATTGGAAATAAACTAGCCGTAGCTTCCTCCCATAACGTTACAGTTCTGTGTTGGTTTCAGCACCAAGGACAGATACAAGAATAAGAACATTCAAAAAAAGTTTTATATTTGTTAAATTACTTGTGTTTCGTATGTTTTCAAGATAATATCCACCATCCTTACCCAACTGTTCAAGAATTAACTTAAGTTAAACACCTGTCTACATAGTGGTGTTGAATGAGTGGCTAAGGCTAGCGAACACAGGATTGAAAGGTCACAGGTTTGATTCCTTGCACTTTGTGGCTTTGGGAAAGGCACTTTTGGGAAAGGCACTATACATGACTTTCCTCACTCCACCCATGTGTAAGATGACTTCAGTTGGGGAGGTAAAAGGCAATGGAAGGACAGGGATGGGCTCTACCATCTATTACCATGCTCCAAAAACAGTGGATTACCAACCCAGTGCCCCAAAAGGCTCTTGGACTACCTTTACCTACCTTTTACCTAAACCTTGCAGGAGTTGTCTGAGGACCTGAAGTCCCAGCTGAGTGATGACTTCGTCCCAGTGATCGATGCCCTCCTGATGGAAAGAGAGAAGTTTGACGCCATGACAGTACACAGTGCACTCAAGGTCTGCATAAATTTCTACAGTGCCTTTATTGAGAGATCTTCACATGTACATGTATTTGAGTTGAAGTCAAAATCCATCATCACCATCATCATATTGGGCTAGCAGTCAAAATCAATTGATAACTTAAAAATATTTGTAAATGCATGCGTAAGCATTCATCAAAAGGATATACACTGTCAGTTGGCCTAAATAATAGGTAAAAGGTTCTTTTCCAATTTGATGAATATGTATTAAATATCTTTAATTCTTATAACGTTAGAGGTAATTTGTTACAATTTTTTTTTGCAGGGATCACCTTCAGCAGAGGCCACACTCATTGAAATTTTATGCACGAGGAACAATAGGGTATGTGAGTTGATATACGATATATATCCATTTGACTATTATTATATGATAGAGCTACTTGTTTTACCCTCTTCTTTTATTACTTTGTTACATAAAAAATGGACAAATATCCTAATGATGTGCTTTATAATGGCTATGCATTGGACTGATTTTTGTTTTCATGTCATTCATAGGCTTTGGAACAGATTAAGAAGGCTTACAGAGATGGTAAGTTGTTGTTGTTTTTCTGCTTTGTTGTTAACACAAAGGTGCAATGATATCAATAGAGAAAGAGTACAAGTTAAAAAAAGATATCAGTCACATGTGCTACTGTGAACTGAGGTTTCTTCACAATCATATACTAGAGAATTCTTCATTACTGATAAAATTTGAAAGAAATGTTCCTAGTACATGACAGGTAGCACCATTTCCAATTTTACTACATGTAACTAAAGTAATGTGCTGCCTTGAATGATGCTACTTTGAAATTTTAAAGAATGCAAGGCAGTTTTGACCACCACTGGTCATATGTCCCCCTAGTGTCTGGGGCTGGTTTTTTCATGGCCTAATGCAGGTTAGGTGCAGGTATACATCAGAAATACATGCACAGTTTCAATTTTACCTGTACTAACCTGCATATGCAGATGGGATTTCAAGCCCTGCACGTTACTTCTCAGAGCATTGGAACAAAATGTATCTTTCAGAGCACCTGAATAACCTGGAGGACGACGTACGCAGTGAGACATCTGGGCAGCTGCAGGACCTGCTGCTGGGGCTGCTGGCAGGTGACAGGGGCGAAAGCAACGAGATAGACGAGGACCTGGCCAGACAGGACGCTCAGGAATTACATGAGGTCAGGAAAAATAACCACTTCCTCTAGGTGTTAATGATAACACTTGTCATGTAAAATGGAGGTAGTCAAAAACCTTGCTTGCATTTTGACAGCTAGAAATTTTGTTGTCTGTATTCCATAGATTGGAGGCTGTAACAATTATATCTGACAAAATATGTTAACTTTGTAGCACTAGCAAACTTAATTGACTTTGATGCTTTACATTTTTATTCTTTAGGTTTTAGACTTCAAATGTCAAAATGTCTGTCATTTATAGTGTACTCTGTAAGAATTTTGCATCTATCATACAGTTGTTGTGACCACCTAGTAGGTTTTCTAAACATCATATTTTCTGGTTAACCGGTGCAACTAACCGGTGCAATGGCCAAGTGGGTAGAGTGCTTGCCTTGCATTCGGTAGGTCATGAGTTCCATCCCCGGCCGAGTCATACCAAATACATTGTACTTTAAAACTGCTTTCTCTGCTTAGCACATTTAGGAAAGAGTATGGGAGTTGAACACACACACCACTACCAGTGGACTAGCCCCCTGCTGTAGTGATTGCCCTGCTGTGTGGCCCAGGGCTACTGAAATGCCCTATGCGTCACCTGCTGCAGGAAGAAACTTAACAGTTTACTATATTTTCCGTTTGGCAGGCTGGGAAGGACAGGTGGAGCACAGACAGTGACTCCAAACTAATGTCTCTCATCACTACAAAGAGCTACTCACACATCAGGGCTACCTTTACAGAGTATGAGAAGGTTAGCATCTAGATATTTCTGAGCTGAAGAAATGAAAAACATTGATTATTCATCTGACTGCAATGAGTGCATTTTACAAGACACCTTGATGTCCAAAATCATTTTGTTAATAAGTAAGTTATAACATTGTATTAATAAAAGATTATGATTGCGTGCCATACAAGTTCATGCAACCACATAATTGCTGTAATTATACTTAGTCTAATATTTGATATGATGTTTTCAGTCAAATGTTTTAATGCTTTGTATCTATTGTCCAAAAAGTATTTACTCTCTATTGCCTTATGTTACTTCAGTATTGCCATAGGTTATCCTGTCATTAATGTGTTTAGAATGGATGTAGCAAGCAAGTCGGCAGAATGTACTGTGCCTGTACATTTTTCACATTTTTCACAGATTTTTCACGGTTTTCATTGGATGTTTGGTCAACATTGCATCAGAATTTTGCCCATTGCAGATGATATCTTTCCTGACACAGCATTTGAAAACTACAGATGAGATGTCATCCTTGAATAGACGTTCTGCCAAAGTGCTGTGCACAATACATTACGGGTTTCGTGCACGTGCGGTATGTTCTGCCAGTGTGTTGATGTATACATCGTAGGATCTATTTGTGATGCATGTTGCTTTGATTGACAGCTGGCACAGACTGACATGTTAGACGTCCTGAAAGACGAGCTGTCGGGAGAGTTCCTCGCAGCAATGCTGGCACTCGGTAAGGGCTCATATAACGTTCTTGGAGTTCCCAGTTATATTCTTTCAAAAGCTGTTTCATGCGTGAGAAATTCAATATCATTTCAGAAGAAAGCAATTATGAATTATGTATTGTAACTGTATTTTCTATTTTAACCTCCATTCACATTTATCTACCAGGTTACATAATGTTTTATCCACCACTTTGAAAAAGAGTGTGTTAACGTTTGAGAGATCTCTAGTGCAGCACCCCCAGGTATGCACAATTTAGATGTACAAGAGTGCATTATACTGGAGGTTTCATTGGAGATCTCTTTGGATGCATTTTTTCAGAGTGCATGGCGGACATATTTGGCCTGGTGGAATTATTTTTAGTAAATGTTACAACTTCACAGCTGAAGTTACAGGCATTATTTCATGTTCAGTTAACTGTTGTGAAACTTGAAACTAATATAATGGCACAGTTGTGATGTAACATTCTTCTTATATGCCACTTATACAAGATCTCTTTTATTCCCTGCCTTAGTCAAAGTCGTTTTCTACTGCCCCAAATTCTTTGCGGAGAGAATCTACCATGCCATGCGGCCACGTGGTGATTCGGCAACCCTCATCAGGTGCTTGATGACCAGGGCAGAGGTTAGTCCTACAATGAATAATGTCACACCTCTACTTTATACCGTATGTTACCTGCGCAGAATATTTATCTGTGATACCGCGTGCCTGCGAAGCTGGTGTGTTATGCCGAAGGGCAGTTATAATGGCTATACAATATACAGAATACATACAGATACAGATACTTAGCGTATTCATGTTTGTTGTACAGATGTGCATTTCAGCACCAAGGACAAGCCCTAGCAGTTTTAACAGAATGTAAAAACATTCAAACAGCCTTGTATTGTGTACTAAGTTTTTCTTACGAAAATCAATAACACTATAGGCTTTACATTACAAATGCAGTACAATAGCTATACATTGTAGGTCATCACTATAAGGTACAGATCATATCGTACATGTTATTACATATATTATGAAAATGGAGACACCACAACTTCAGTAATATCAGCGGAACATCAAGATCTTTATAATCAAAGATATATGTTTGCATTGTTGTTTTTCTAGGCGGACATGCCCTTGATCAGGAAGGCATACAAGAAGACATTTGGCGCCACAATCATGGATGACCTTGAGAGTTATGTCAGTGCACCGTACAAGCCCATCTTGGTAGACCTTGTCAGAGGTCAGTCATTAGCCAACGTCCAACATTTCCTCTTCTTTGTTAAACTTACTTGTTGACTCCTTCTTCCAATTCTTAGCAGTTGTGTAATGCATTTTTCTTATATTTGTACTATCAATGTTCTCTTTTAAGAATTATCTTTGTCTGATGCATATGACATTTAATGTGACTGAACTCGGTATAATGTCCATTTTTTCCATTGTAGTTCCTGAAGGCCAGGATGGACAGAAAAAGGTAAGCATTTTTGTCTCCTGTTTCAATTGTCACAAAATTTTGCATGCCTTTACAACTCTGAAAGACCATAATTGTCATTGTCACAAGCAGAAGGAATGACATAATATTGTGAATCTTTGTTCTTCCTTGTCCAGTCACAGAAGAGAATCAATGGCATGGTCATCCACCGCGGCCCTCCCCAACTCAGACCGCTGCGCCATCAGCCCATCCCCCCTCCCAAACCCGTGGACATCAAGAACAACCCCCTGGCCCAGCCCTCCCAGAGGCCGTTGGCTGCTGCACAGAGGGAGAAGTCGTTTGACAAGATGAACGATAGAGGGGAAGGAGGGAGGAATGGTAGCGACAAGGAGAACAGGGATAGAGGGAAGGGGAAAGGACAGGTAAGGCTGGGAATTTGATGTTTCATTATCAATATTTTGTCTGTGAATGAAAAGTTAAGACCTTCAGCTTAGTTGCATGTGCCAATGTTGTAAGATACTTTGTGGTGAAAATGGGTGATTTAAGATGAACTTACATGTATTGTCTGTCACTTTGGACAAGTACCTGTTTGCAATGCTACGATGTTTTATGAAATACAATGTTAGTGTCTTTCATAGTACATGTACACGTCTGTGCTTGGTTACAGCTTATTAAGATATATGTGTCAGGTGTGATTGAAATACATGTATTGTAATAAAATGTGGGCCTAGCCTGTTAAGATTAGACATTGTTGTTGTGATATCATGTACATGAGGATATTTTACAGTCATTGAGTGTTATTTTCTTTATAAATATTATATATTATGATTACATATTCCTGTTGTACTTAGACTTTTATTTCCTCACTTGCTGCAAGGATGAATCTGGTGTCTATCTGGAGGTACTGAGTGTAAATTTTCTAGTACTTAATCATACAAGTGATGCACTGTTAAGTAAACTACAATCCTTTTTAAAGCACACTGTCATGCATGTACACAATTCTTAAGGGCAAAAGCCTTGAAATTTCAAAACACTGTCTTTGTTACATTATGAATTTGTAACTGATATTATAAGCACATTTCCAGCAAGTACTTAGTAGATCATGCTGTAATGCTAAAACTGTGTTTTTCTACTGTATGATGAGCACTGTATGAATTTTGATTTGTAGGATATATTTAATATAATTATACAAAGGATAATTATGCAAAGTGCTGCTGTGTGCAATGATGTGATTTTTCCTGTAGAGGTTTCATGAGGATCTGATTAGGAGAGGTCCTCCTGCCTGGAAGGTTGCTGCGTGGATGATGGAAAACCGCGGCCTCTCCCTGGACATGTCTCTACCTAGTGTTGAGGAGGTAGAGGAGCAGGAAGAGAACGACAGCGGGAGAAGCGACCAGGACGACAGAGAGGACTTAGAAGGATCAGAGGACACGTCTACGGAAGAGATTCCGTCACGCATTAACAGTGCACCCGCATGTCTTTCTGTGACTTACCCAAGTTTGGATGGACCTACTTGTACCAAAGAAAGGGATGAAGATGAAAAAGAGGAGGAAAGCCAGGAAGAATTAAACGATGATGACATGGACAATGAGAAGGAGACCATAGCATGTTGTATTTTAGATGAGATAATTGAAAAGGCACTTGAGAAAGAGATGGAAAAACTTGATAAGGACGAAGACAGAAACCTGGAGGAGGGCAAAGACAAAGGAGGCAAGGAGGAATTGGAAAATGGCTCTGACAAGGAAAAGAAGGAAGAGTATGATGCGGAATGTATTGTGGAGACTGTTGAAGACAAGAAAGATGTTGAAGAAGACAAAGACTGGAAGAAGAAGGAAAAGGAAGAAAAAAGTATTCTAGAAACTGTTGAAGAGGAGAAAGATGTTAGAGATGTAATTGAAGAGCCAGACAAAGACCAGAAGGAGAAAACAATGCCAAAGACATCTACAAGAGAGAAAGAAGAAAAAGGCGAAGAAAAAGATGAAGACCAGCTTACACAGATGCCTATGAAATCTACAAAGAAAGTGACCATTCTAGAGTCTCCAATAGAGGTACACGTGATAGTGAACCAACATGAAGACTCTAAAGAGGAGGAGGAACCAGAAGAAGAGCAGTTTTCTGCAGGAGAAAACGAAGATGAAGAAGATGAAGAATATGAGAATGAGTCTGACTGGGACTCAGACAGCAATAGTTCTGGGGAGAAATCTGAAGTGGATGAACACAAGCACTGCAGTGTTACATAATTTGAGGATTTTTCTTTTCTTAATTCCTAAAGTCCTATCCAACAAAAGCTGCCTCTTGCCAGTCTGTACAACTTAAAGTTTTGCATGTTTGTTATCTTATTAATAATTGTTTGTAGAAATCTTTCCCTTAGTAATTATTTTATCAATTATTATAGATAGAGAGACCCCATATACATGTACTAGTACAAAAGACCTCAATCTGCAATTGGCAACACCGGTGACCCACTCTAACTTAGTCTAAGCCAGTCCTATTCATTATAATATATTGACTAATTGTCCAATTTCATAACTTTTCAGAAATGTTGATCATTTCTAGTTGTTCTGACCATTTAGAAGAAGGATAAAAGATAAGCATGATGCAGCTTTTGTTGTTAAGGTTCATAATTTATATTTTGTCATGACTTCATGTTATAATTAGACTAAGTACAACATATTTTAGCTAGTAGTGATTCACTGTTGTTATGATGTATTTATAGTGATTCTTTATTTGACTGTTTCATAATTGAGTTTTCAGAGAATGCTGTTGCATGATAAGAAATCAAGAACATTGTAACACTACAGTGCTTGACTGTGTTAAACATTGTTATGTTAGTTACATTTTCAACATATACTTACAATACATATTATTAAGTGTTGTCTTGCAGGGCAAGTGTGTTATGGCTATTATGTAATACATGTACCATTAGGAAATAAGGTTTTAGTTTTTTTTAACCGTTATCAATAATGATAATTGATGTCGTGGAGTACTTTGTTGGTGTCAGATTACTTTTATTGTAATAATGTTTCAATTGCCATGATGGAAATTGTTCCACATGAGACTTTTGATATACATTGCAAGTAAAATCATTGTACAGTAGTTTAATACTAAAAGTGGTTGAAAGTCGGGAAGTAAAAAACAGCATTACAGCCCAGAGAAGATATAGGAACAAGTATTGCTGCAAAGATGATAATGGAGAAAAACAAGGTATCAGATTGGATGCAGTGCACTGTAAACAACATATCCATAAGCACAGTCTGGAATTGCATGAAATTGTATTCTTTTTCACATCATTGTTATAGCACCACATAATAATCCACAATTTCCATACATGGGGTATGCCAACCTTTTTAAATGATTATCTCTAAGATGAGGACAAAAAGCATGAACAAGAAAAAGAAGCATACATCATATCATTCTCTTTATGCAGCTAGCCCACCACCAACAATTTCTGATTTCTTTTTCCTTTTTGTTTAGTCTAATAATACACAATTCCTTGAGTTTTAAGCAAAGTCATCATCTTTATTCTTTTAGAAAGCACATTCATTACCAGCTGTATATAAGTGTGTACAATATAAACCTTAGTCCTACATGACTGTATACATTTAATGTAACCAACTTGTGTATTCTTTTGTCATTTATTCACTTAGGCTGAAGCCAGTGTGGTTCCCGCCAAGAGATTTCATGTGGACAGAGACTGTGAAGACTTCAGGAATGCCATATCTGGATGGGGTATGTCTTGTATAGATCTATAGAGTCTTATGAAAGGATTTGGCAGTACAGTAAGTCTTGAAGCCATAATGTTAGAGGAAAGAGAGGTATAAAATGGACAAATTTGTTGTCGTTTTAAAGAGACACAGTGCACGAATACATGCATCTCAGGAAGAAGACTGGATACTATTAGATTGTGTGTACATGTATGTGTGTAAAACTATGTATGTGTGTGTGTGTGTGTATATATGTGTGACTGTGTGTGTGTATGTATGTGTGTGCGTGTGATTGTATGTGTGTGGTGCATGTCCTTCAGTGTATGCTTACATGTATGACAGATTTTTCAATTTGCATGTATAACCTTTAACTTAATGGTCCTGTTTTAATAGCCACCAAATGTGATAAATGTTATTCCAGTTCCTCAGCTAATGCCCAGTGTAATTCAAGAGAGCCAATAGTTCCAGACCTACCCTGGTGGCCAGACTCGTCGAGCGGCTTATGGAGAGTTTGAGCCCGGGCGGTCCCCGATTCACGCCCGCCCAACTATGCACAAACCCTCTAGGCCCACGCCCTCCCCACTATGCACAAACCCTCTAGGCCCGCAGACCCCTAGGTACGCCGCTCCAACGTTGGGGCGGGCGTGAATCAGGGACCGCGCGGGCTCAAACTCTCCATAAGCCGCTCGATGAGTCTGGCCACCAGGGTATTCCAGACCATAAGTACGGTGGAAGAATGACTTCCACCCAATGTCTTTTGCAGGTACAGACGAGGAACCGCTCATCAAGCTGTTGTCATCCAGATCACATGACCAGAGACAGCAAGTCAAGAAGCAGTACAAGACAAAGTACAACAAGGTAACATCAGCTGTGCTTGTTATGTATTTTCATTTCATAGACAACATATCTGGAAGAAGCAACATTGTTCTTTTTCATTTGAATGATGAAAGAATGGCAGATGTATATAAAAAAAGTAAAGCAGTCATCCTCAATTGAGTTGAAGTGTGATGCTTTTTCAAGTAGCTTATAGTGCAATGCGGCTTTGCTACGGCTCACATTTATAGCCAAGCACACCGGGTCACCCCTACTCTTCTCAATAAGTGATACATCTGAAAAATAGACTGAAAAACAGAAAAAATCTCCAGCTTTCAACATTGTTTTTCATGCTTGGAGATTTGTGGTTTTGAAACATGTTTCTTTTCTATTCCTTCAAATAAACGTGAATGATTAATATTTTCTGCACATACAGGACATCTTGCAGGATATGAAGGCAGAGATGGGCAGTAGTTATGATGACTTACTTGTGATGTTGCTGACACCGAGGTCTGACTTTGATGCCTGGACCATGCACAAGGCAACACAAGCGAACGACGACAACAGCAAAGCAGTGTTTGCAGGGATACTGTGCACCAGAAGTAACAAAGTATGTACACTATACTGTAACAGTTGTAATATACAAGTCATGTACCAATGGCATTGCTGTCAGTAATGTCAGTCCATTATCTATTGGAAATTGTGTAAAACTGTTCTTAGTTTTTAGCTAAGAAATCAAACAGAGTTAATTAAAGTTTTGTCACACCTTAGTATGCTGTTAAACCTTTCATTTTAGGGCACTGAACCAAGTATCATAGACAGTGTCAGTATTGGCTTTTAAGCTCAGTCAAAACTCATATGTCTGTTTCTTTTTATCTTTTTCAGCAAATCAGAGCAATGCGAGAGACATACAAGAAATGTGAGTACTTGTTACTTCTCCATTTTATCGACTGTACATTAGTTTATCAATTGTTCAAGCCAAAATACATTAAACTTTGCATCTTTTCCGTCAAACATCAAGCTTGCTGTGACTTAAGTTTACCAGATGATTTTGCTGATACGTGTACTAATGGGAATTAAGATAAACTTGTCTCCCTTCCCTCCAAAAGTGTTCTCCCGTAATCTACTGGATGATCTGAAGGCCTGCAGTACAGACAGGCTGGCTGACCTTCTACTGGCTCTCACAAAGGTCAGCCATCTTTTTTTCTTCTTGTGTTGTTGTTGATGATTTTGTTATATATTGGAACAAAGCATTGATATTTGTTGATATCTTTGCTGAAGTTAAGCCTTTCAGAAATGTTTCAAGAGTGATCTAAATGTATGAAAGAAGAATATTGTATTGTATTGTATTGTAAAGAAGAGTTTTGGAAAGTACCAATTTGCTGTAACAGTTGTACATGTACACGGCATTGTGTCATTCAATAGTTTTCTGTCATTCTAAATTAGGGTGACAGAGAGGAGAGGGGCAGAGTTGACCAATCACGAGCCAAGGAGGATGCTCATGAGTTATACGAGGTATGTAAAAGATAATGTTGACAAATTTAGTGTTAGCATGTTTTTTTGTATCAGTCACATGGAAAGTTTTTTAGACGATTGTCTTTAGAGTACAGAAAGTATCAAATACTTTTAACTGAATTATATGATAACACATGATCAGTCTGACACATAGTTGTAACTTGATTATTGAGTTTTGAAGATCTACATTTTACATGATGTAGCCATGTAGGTACTGGCAGTTCAAAGGTGTGTTCAACTAGTTTGTTCACTTTTTAAAAATGTTCACTTTTAAAACCATGCTTCATCTACAAGTACAATGTATTCATTTGGTACAACCCCTATCTGCAACAAGTAACTTGTTTTTGTAATATTGATATGCCTGTTTTTTCCAATACAGGAGGACAAGCTTGGTGCCAATGACAGGTCCAGGATTGTAGATGTCTTGGCAAACAGAAGTGTACCTCAACTTAAAGCAACTCTGCAAGCATACAAAAAGGTAATTACATGACTATATTAGATTTAGAATGTAAGGGATAATGTCCCTGTCATAAATGAAATCTCTAGGATAACATAATGCCTATCACAGTTCTGCAAGGTTTCTTTTAACTTGGTTTGGACAAGATGATTGAGAACAAACTTTGGTTTCAATACTACTAGTACATTTGTGTAGTTGCTTTGTTTATTTTAGTTTCACACTCTATAGTCAACGCTATATTGAGCTCTGTTTGAGAGTTGGGAACTTTAAAATACTGTCAGTTTTTTTGTTTTCAGTTTTTGTGGTATCAACAAGGAACAACGTTGTGTGTAATTAAGATAGCTGAGTATCTGTTACAGAGTTTTAAGTGTTTAACTAAAGTGCATCACAGTAATTACAGTGATTATTACACTGGTTACCTGTGTATTATGTTCAATTACATGTCATTGATTAAACTCATTTCAATTCATAATTACTGTGATTATGGTCATTAGTCATTCAGTTTGTCAACAAAGTAATCAAACATAATTGCATGCATTCAGGTAACATTTTTACATCAAAGGGAGATGTTTGTTTTAGCAATTGTCTGGTAATCATTTCAAGCACTGTGATAAAAGGTCATCAAGGGGTCATTACAGATGCTAGTTGCTACTACATTGTATATATTATTAAGTACTAAAAATCCTTCCCACATCTTTCAGTGTAAAAGGCTGTGCATATGTACCTTTCTATAGACCTTGGGCCACACAGTTATGCAAGTACTGCAGTATATCATATAAGAAACCTCACTGCTTGTTGAAAGAAAGACAAGGCTTATTCCAAATCCGGTATTTGAATTTCAAAAGCGGTGCACGCGGCTCAGGCAAAGCGCATTCGAATTGTTCTATGAAACTTTTGGAAGCCAGTGTGATAACCAAATAGAACCCCAGGCTGTACTGCTAGTTATCACATGGGCCGGAACACCTGTATCGAACGTTATCGCAACCCAGGTATGATATAAATGTATTTATTTTGCCCCTGCAGGTTTCAGGCAGAGAGCTTCTGGAGACTATAGAGGCTGAGATGCCAGATGACCAGAAAGTGGGCTTTGCTGCCATCGGTGAGTTTTACTGAAACCATTAGGAGGTACCTATTGTATCCAGAACTGTGCCTGTCTAGTTCTATGCCTGAATGGGTTAGCACTCTAAATATGTACCATCCTGTTTTGTGCAGTTTAAGTCATAGTCTTTCGAGACTGATTGAGAGCATTGCATTCCAAATTGTATGAATGTAAAAAGGATGTAAAAAAAGTGGTAATGGTTATGTCCTAAAATGCATTCTCAGGTTTTGTTGTTTTGATTCAGTCCCATGTTCTTTTGGCTAATAAATCTATCATCGACATCATTCATGTACACATGATCCAATCTACCAGTATTTGACCTGTCATGGTAGTGAATTCTTCATATTGTTTTCTTTTTTAATATTCTTGCTGTTTGTTCTTGCTTTTCCTTCCACAGTGCGTTGTCTCAAGGACCCTGCCAAGTTCTTTGCTGGCAGACTTAAGGATGCTGTTAGTGGCAGTGAAGGAATGGATGAAGACACCTTGATGCGCATTGTTGTGACAAGATCAGAAGTAAGTCTTCTTTTAGAGCTTCTTCATTCTTCTATTGGCTAGAACTGAATCATTTTAGTTTGTGTACAAGTGTTTCTTTTTGCATGCCAGTGGATTTTCTTTTGAATTTAATGGAACTGCTTACTATAGGCTAGTGTCAAGTATAGATTTATATCATACTTTTTGTCCCGACTTCAACTTTTTCCAGTAACATGCATGTTTCGTGACAGAAATAGCCGGGGTTTGAACTCATGACTTCTTGGTCCACAGGCATAGCCTGGAGTCCAGTCTTGTTAGCTAAATTAGTCTGCTTCCCAAAGCCCACTACCCTGCCTGTTGTTGGCTGGACTCCAGGCTACCAGAGGTGGAGTCACTAACCACTGGACTAGAATGTACGCTACTTTACGTGATGCAGGGCTCTAGCCAGTTCGAAATTTTTTTCCGACTCAGCCCAGGTTCATCATTGGATTTGGGGTTCGGCGCTTGGAATGTAGGGGGGTCCGGGGGCATGCTCCCCTGGGAAATTTTCAAGCCTTAAAAAACACAATTTTCAGCATTTTGAAAGGCAAATCATGGTGTTGAGAGTGGTTGTCGGTGGTCCTTTGGAATTCTGTGCTCAGTCCTTCCTATATAAAACGGGTGCTGGCTAGAGCCCTGACATGATGTTGTTTACAAAGGTCGTCACTGTTGATTCATCTGTCCCCACAGGTGGACCTACAGGAAATCAAGCGGTTATTCAAGGACCAGCAGGGTCAGGCACTAGCCCAGGTTGTGGAGGACAACTGCACAGGGGACCACAAGAAACTGCTGCTGGCACTGATCAAGGGCAACAAGGGCAGCTGAATCAACCTCCTCCTCATTAGGGGCTTGCAGTGGTTAAGAAACGTTGAAAGCAGATACATGTACTTACAAACAAGTTACCTTTTAAAAGCAACATATTCTGTTTATGACCATGACCTCCAAACCTCTGTGAAAAGGGCCTTTAAGGGTCAATTAGTGCTAATCGAGACAGAAAATAAACAAAGATTGCTACAGTCAAGAGTGCTGTACAAAGAGCTAAGCAAAATCTGAATTGCTCAAACTCTCTGAAAATTGCCAAAATGTGTATCCTGATGCAGTTCCATAAGATGGTGTCTGCTAGTGATTTCATTATAGACATGTTGCTATTAGGTGAGGAAAACTTCTGCGTGAGACCATGACATAAGCACAACGCCTTGTTTAAGATAGGCAGCTTGTAAAGAAATATTTTATTTGAAAACTCCTGCCCAATTCTAAAATGTTCCGTCCAAAACTTAAAGTCTGGGAATAACCCTGCCTGAAACAGGTGTCAAGTAAAATTTCATCCAATCACAAAGACTGTTTCTGGCAGCAGCAAGGAAGCTACTGTAAACTGATCAATCATTGGACCACATCAGACGATATGCAGTATTATTGGGTCCAATTCTTTGCTTTTACTGGTAAAAACTGATGAGAATACATATCAGATTTGTATGTACAAGACTATATCTATCAACAGTGTATACAGATTTTAAAGTCAATTATTATAGAAAGAATTCTATATCTGCTCTTTGTTGTGTTTTCTAAAAATACAATTCATCTTTTGCAGCAAATGTTTTATCTTTTAGTGTGTGTTTTATGCATGCAAAACAAATATCAATATAAAAAATAAAGTATCTTTTTCTACATATGCTATTGTCTTGTTGCGTGGAATGGCTTCACTGAATCAGATTGCAAGAATGTTGTTTTCAAACTACGCATAAGAGACGTTTATTGCACCCCTTGGGCTATGTGTACACATTGTTGCTACAGGATATACTTGGAAATACATGTACAAATCTACAAAGACTACTTGGTAGCAGATTCGCACCTAGCCTAGATATAATGCAATCTGAGGTGAGCGAAGTAGCCGACATTCACAACACGTACTGTTTTTAACGAAAAACTTCGGTTTAATACAATTATACAATTTACTCATCCGTATTATCAAAAGAAAAAAGAATATTCCCTATAAATTTGTATTCCCTGTGAAATTATGTTATCTTTCAAAGTCAAAGATGACTGCGTTGTCAACTTTAATTTAACTTGAATTTGCTACTAATACTATTCGGATCATTATCGGAATTCATTATGATGTAGACTTGTGTCTGTGTTGTTAATTGGCATTATCAAGTTCAAAGTCATTTCTTTTCTCGAGACAAATTGTTACAACTCGAACATGCCCGCGCTCCAAGCACCGACTCCAACTGCGAACGCCGCTGCCAGGACTGCACAGACTCGGTAGCAAACGTGTCTTGTGCCGAGATATCGTTTGGGTGCCTTGGCGGTAGATCTGCCGAAAGAGTTGGATACGACGTGTAAGATCTCGCTTGCGTCGGGACGTTGTTTTGGGTCAGCCTTAAGCATTTTTCTCAGCAGAGAGTTGATAGGCGTTGCTGGGAGTTGCAGCACTTCGGCCGCCCCGTTGTGCCATAACGGTAAATGCCCCTCCCCGCTCAAGACGAAACAGGCCAGAATTCTTCTACTTTCTACATTCACACTTGTGTGGAGCAGCGTTGCACAAATCACAGCGCCCAACGAGAAAACGTCCACTTTTTCCAACGACTCCACTTCTGTCCCCCTCCAACCCTCTGGCGGGAGAAAATACTCCGCCCCGAGCTGCCTCTTGAAGAAATACTTGTAGACGTTACCGCCGTAAGTCCATTCTTCGAGATGTTCGCACACTCTGGCCATGCCGAAGTCGGCAATCTTTGCCCGAGTCTGTAAAAAGTCGTCCGTCCACAGGAGAACGTTGCTGGGCGTCAGGCCGCCATGGGTGACGTTGTTTTTGTGTAAGAAGGCCAATCCCTCGCTTAAATCACACAACAACACTCCGAGTTCTTGATCGGACACACCTTCGTGTTGAAGGACATAGTCGTTCAGCGTCGGCCCGTCTTCGAACGGCGTCACCACACAGACGTAGACGTTCAGGTCTTGAATATCTGTGAAGGCGTCCACGTAAGAGAGGATGGTGCAACAGTCGTCGAGATCCTTAAGTTTGTTGAAATGCCCCGCCGCCTCCTTAGCGCCCGTCAAGGTGTCAC
This sequence comes from Branchiostoma floridae x Branchiostoma japonicum, assembly GCA_013266295.2. NCBI lineage: Eukaryota > Metazoa > Chordata > Leptocardii > Amphioxiformes > Branchiostomatidae > Branchiostoma > Branchiostoma floridae x Branchiostoma japonicum. The sequence continues at coordinate 11,692,233 of CM023840.1, forward strand.
ACTCGACAAGCCTCAAGGCGAACGTTCCGGACGTTTCCTTGTGTCTTGCCTTGAACACCGCGCCGAAATGTCCTTGCGGCAGCTTGTGCAAGACCTTGTAACACTCTACCACATCCTTCATGTCGTGTGGAAGGTCGCGAGAAACCAGAGGAAAGTTTTAAGCTGGAGTGTTTTTCTTGGGGCGCAACAACTGCGGCCGTGTGTTGACATAACGCCAGTCGTTAAACGCTATAAGGGAAACATGACACGTTTTCCGCCCTTTTTCGGGCATTCAGAAAGAGACGTGGAAATAATAGACCTGGCTACCTGGGAGCTCGAGACTCGGGTTACAAGCACCGTCAAACACTGTTTGCATATGTCTACTTTGCGGCGAAACCGCAGGGCGGCGCTGTTTGTTGAACAACACAATTGTACCAACCTTTTAGCTGTAGGTAGGTCAAATATAATGTCAGTTTAATGCATGCAATCCTAGGCACCATAACAATTGTAAAGAAGGAATAGTAGGGAAAGGCCACACTACAAGAAAGCAGCAAGGTTTTTTGCCAATTTGCCATCCAGATGCACTGATAACTAGAAAGGCAACATTTGCAAAGCAAATGCATAATGTTTACCTTCACATAGCATAGCCTATGCTAACAAACTACTGCTCTGTTTATTCTTACTCTAACACATGCATGTATAATATATGGTGACCAGCCTCTCCATCGATATGATAGTATATCTCTGTCCTGCTACAAAATGTAACCCAACACCACACAGGGTGTCTGCTATACAGTTACCATGGTGACAGACGTCAGGTCCAGGTCATTGACCTTATTTGTTTGGAGAAACAGAGGAAACATATGCAGAGGACAAACTCAAACATCGTAACAGAAGGCAAAACCTACCATGGTGGTGGCTAGCACTCTCTAAGAGTTTTTAGTCAATATGAAATCTCTTGCTGTCAAGCTATGCAATGAAAAAAACAAAGCTGTGATATTTCAAAGTATTGATACAAAGATGGTGTCATGGTATTAATGCGCGCATGCGCAACCGGCATGGGGTGAACAGGTCAGTGTCTGCCCGCCCTAGAGGGCTATGAAAGTATGATAATTATGTATTGATTGCAGTATAATACCTAACAAAGGGATAGCCCCGCGAGGTGTGAATGAATCACTTGTATCTCTCTTTCTATAAATATATACAGTATATGTGTGTGTCACAGGGGAGATTGGAATCCAGGGGAGACTGGAATCCAGCTAGGTTTTTAATGATTGTTTTGAACCCTAAAATGTGCTGCATACTACTTACTAGTGACAGTAACTTTAGTCTATAGCTAACTTCAAAAACTAGTGAGTAGTATGCAGCACATTTCAGGGTTAGAAACAATCATTAAAAAACCTGGATTCCAATCTCCCCTGCGATATAACGTTATATATTTAGCATATGATTGTGCAAGAGGTGGGATAACGAACATTTAGAGGGATTGAGTGACAAAAGCCAACGATTTTGCCATTCTGTTTCCGTTTCGAGGTCAGACTGCAGACCTTGAGCGTCAGTAAAATCCTAACCTTGGTTAGGTCAATGATCGAACCTATCGCGGCATTTCGTACATCACTAGTTGTATCAGAATTTTAGTCTTGTATAGAATACTGACTAGTAGTCCGTGTAACACCAAATCTCACTGTCCATGGCTTTATGCAGCCTCTGCAGGGGCATTCTTGTGAGGTCACAACACTCCCGAAGAAGAATATAGGTCAATAAAACATGAAACATAGTTTGATTACATGTATGTACATATCTAGTGGCAAATACCTTAAACCTGCCCCCCCCCCCCAAAAAAAGAACCATAGGTAGCCAAGGCTTCAAATTTGGGTTAATCACTGCACATCTTTTTTTTTTTACGCATGATAAAAGAAAGGAATGAACTGCCGGACCCAGGCGCCGACAGTAGAGGCCTTCAGGGCCTTCATTAACCACGCACCCCCCTCTCTCCTCAGTAATACCCGATTCAGGGATTGTTGGAGGGGTTTCTAAGAAGAAGAAGAAGTGTCTGTTAACCTACATACGTACATCACATCGGAATGTTCGAAGTCACTGATTATGGTAGATAGTTAGATAGATAGTTAGATATATAGATAGATAGATAGATAGATAACTGATTTATTTGCGACATGTGCACACACATACCATTGCAGCCTTACAAAAAATCGATTACAAATCATTCAGTAGCTCAACACTAAAAGGTAAGGTACTATTCTTATATCTAGAAGCTCTGCAGCTGAACTGTGTGAAGTTGTCCTTTGTTCTTAGTTCTCTGCCGTGTAAGGTTCCATGTTTCGGATGCAGCCAACTAGAGAAGATGGGAGATTATTTCAAAAGTATTATTTTAAAAATGCATATATCTCAATAGTTATATCTGCATACATAGCAGTAGTTTTAGTTTTTCTTCTGTATCAGGTTTTAAAAGTTAAATTTAGTTAAAAATTTCACGCCTTCGCTATAAGTAGATCAACGTTTTAAGCTTTAAGTTAAAGAGAAGAAACCTTGCGAAAGATTACTGTTGTTTGCATTCTGCGGCGCTAGCTACCCGTCCAACCTGTTTTGGTGACCTACTCCGCGGGTTATGTATGGGTGAAAAAAGTCCTTTTTTTAAGTGCCTGTTTTTGGTGCATAGTCAACCCACTTTGTGGATTATGTATGCGTACATAAAAATACAAGTGCTTTTAAGTATCGGTTGTGGTAACCCACTTTGTGAATTATGTATGAGTACATAAAGATATATTACTTTTAAGTACGGGTTTTGGTAGCCCACTTTGTAAATTATGTATGTGCGCATAAGAATACTTAAGGACAAAATCGGCACACGTTTCTTTCAACTTTACCTAAAACAAGACGAACTTAAGCACTATCAAGACTACCTTGCGCAGGGGACAAGCCAATTAACGCATCCTAGGGGAAATCAACTCCCATTTTGCAATGTAGAGTTTCAATTTGATAGCGAATGAAGTTAGGAGCAAATATTCCTTCCGACCACAATAGACGGGGTGCCGTCACTTTTTCTACATAACGTTGATTGAATGGCTAGCTAGGAACTGTAGTTCATCTAGCTTCTGAAGTCTTTCTGTTTACCCCAGATTTTGCATGTCGTAAGACAATAAGGCCCGTGCTAAATATTGGAAACATGCCATGTTTTCCGCCCTATGTCATCGACTAAGAGCCTTTACATTATCAGCCCAAAAGTTTTGTTGGTTGTCGTCATTGTTTTCTTTATTTGTTGTGTCAATCTCTCTTGTCATTGTATGTATACATGTGATTGCGTCAAGTATATAACACTTAGTGTAGCTGTTGATTATGCAAATTAAGCATGATAACTGCTAAGTAGCACGATGTGTCGTTGAGTAGGAACGTTTGGTTTATATGGACGGTAACCGAGCTTTTCAATTCCTGTGGTCTTTTCCCGCCAAAATTTGCATGTCACGTGTCCATAAAATACTTCTTTGTACAAAATTGCTCCCCAGACTATATATCGACAGTAAGACAACTCAAGTTTTCCCAAGATGGAGGGTGCGAACTCCACTCCCTATGCGGGGTCCAGAGCAGAATGGATCCTCCTGCAAGCGAACGATTTTGACCGAAAGTCCCGTGAAATGCAGTGCGGTGGCTGTGGTGGGAAGAAGGCTAATTGGGTTTGCTTGGATGCGGCCTGTGTTGCCTATAACCGCGGGAACGCGCTGTTACTGTGTGACGCCTGCGATGGGCAGTTCCACCCGCCGTCTAGTCCGGTGATGGTGGGCCACCGCCGCCTCGCCACCGTTCTATACATCTCTCTACAAATGTTGTACCGCAACCACCAAGCCTCACACAGCTTTCCCGAGACGGGACGAAGCGCCAAGCCGGAGTCTACCACCGCTAGGCAGCCGCAGCCGCCGCCGCCGCCTTACCCCACCGCAGAAGCACACAAACAGCACCCTCAACTAGCTGCCATACCTACAAGTACAGGCAGCCTTCTCCCGTCGCCCCCTGTCTCTCCACAAAAACTGCCCCTCAGAAACGAGCAGCCGCTCGCTCACATCAAGAAGGAGATCATCGAAAATCCACCGGAGGACATGCAATGGGCTCCCCAGTCACAACAGGCGACAGGTGACAACTTCATGGACTTGTGTTCAAAAGTTTGAAACGTGGGGTTAAGCATGAAGTAATCACTTTTTGTGTTGGAATGGGAAGAATGCAAATAGAAATTCGTTGAGAATTGATAGTAGTAAAGTAGCAAATTTTGTAACTGGTGTTAAATTAAGCACCAAGCGATAGTAAGACCCTGTTTTAGTAAATATCAAACTCGTACTTTTTTTTTTAAAGGGCAAGACTGATTGTTTTATATCGTCAATGTCGTTACAGTTGTTAACCAAGACAGACCAGGAGAGACGGTAGTACCGAAGACTCGTTTATTCCCGACGGGCGGGCCCGGACAGTGGACCCAGCCCCCAGCCCCGGCCGACTCCCGTGGTCCGGCCGTGGCCGAGCGGCCCGTGGAACCGGTCTCTGACGGGAGCAGCCCGCCACAGGAGGGCGGGCGGAACATCGAGTACCGAGCCACCTTCGGCAACAACCTCAGACCCATCCACAACAGGTAGGGCGACCGCCATTTCGTCTTTGTAGTAACTAGAAAATTAACTGTCACCATACCAATTATATTTGCTGTTTTCTGTTGTTATCTGGAACATATTCTTTGCCTGAAAAATTCTAAACGGCCGATATTTCGCGTTTCAACAGGTACGCTCGAATTCTCAACACCCTGCGTCAAAGCGGTAGCATGATGTCGCTGTCGGAGGCGTTTAGTCGGGAAACGTTCTCCAAGTTGAGCGTGAAGAACTGCCTGGGCATCGCCGAGCTCCGTCTGCTGGACGCCTCGCTGTACATGCGGGTGTTCGAGGGCTACAAGCAGCGCGCCGACTGCACCAGGATCACCGTGGCCGGGTTAGAGCAGGAGTGCCGCCGAGTCCTCAGCGTCTACCGCAACCTCGTCAAAGAAATGCGCGATAGGGGAGACCTTCTACCGTTCTTCGACGTCACTTACTGAAGAAACAACGGACGTTTCTTTACTGAAGGCCATAAGACTGTAATATAGTATACGAGAGTTTTTGTGTGGCAGAAAAATTTGACAAAGACTTTCCAAGAAAAAAATTGCGAAGACCCTGGCTACTTAGATGTTGTAATGATTAAACTCATTCTGCAATATTTGGTTAGTAGTTGGACTCGATCATTTTTTACTTGAATGTAACAAAAAATTAAATATGGCCTTGTATCAGAAGGTACATATACTAGTGAAAATATACATGATACAGGTATGTGGCTTTTATATATACATATTGTCAAAGTGGAAATCATATCTTTTGGTGGCTGCATGACGGTATCAAATTGGCAAGACAGCATCAAACCTTTGCTTGAGGAGTAGGTAAGGGGGTTAACGTGGTTGGAAGACTGTGTTATACAGTAGGAACACATGTACAGTGGAAACGCATATTTGTGGTGCCATGTGGTGGAGAGGTCCCCAAGAAAACAGTGTGAAAAAAATACCGTGAATACTTTAATATTTACAGGAGTATTTATATATATCAACAACGTGTTTACGTACATTTTACTTGGGGTAAAAAGAGGATAATTTTTTTTTTGTTATCTACATTTCAAGATTTCCTCTTTATTAAAGGTCTCGATTATGTTGACTTATTTCATGCTCATGTTTTGTCCCATATCTAATCCACTATATGCAAAGTTATACCACGAGAAATGCTTCACTTTACCTTTTGCTTAGCATTTAGCATGTCCGTTGTATCTGGGCATATCTTACGGACGCATTGTTATTTCGTTGTGTCGCAGTTTGATACGAATGCTCGCAGGTGGTTGGCATGTTCACACTTCAGTTGTGCACCGGTGGTCTACAATATGGCTACCTGTTTCTATGGCTTGTTAAGTAGGAGTTGCAAATTGGCTTTTATGAATAAACCGCATTCCGACACCTCAAACCTTACCGTCGAAAAACGAATGAAAATATTTTTTGGCGTATGAGAATGTATGTCATGTACCTGTATGCCAAATTTGAAGTCTTCTTGCGTATTGTGGCCACAAATACCCATATCTTCTAGTTCACAAAAACACCGCCAGTAGTTGACTTGATAGTATTTGCAAAATAGTCGCCTACCGATTACTCAATAACCCTACAACAACAGAAAAGGAGCTGTAATTATAACAGCTAGTTCTGACCATTGTTTCTACATAAGTATCCTCCCAACTGGGATGTAGTTTGGTTCCTCTGGGATTTTGCAGTATTTTCTTCTCCAGCTCTTGGTGACAGGTGTATTTACTCTGGTGACCATTTGGCGGGAGATTTCGTGACATTTCTCTTGTTTTTCTAACATTATTGCCGCGGGTGGACAGACAGAAAAACCGGTTCTGTCACGAAGTACCGAGATCCGGGACAGTTCTCGCGAGGCCGTCTTTTTAAGTGCCAAATGATTAAAAATGAAAAGATATTCAACTCTTTGCGAAAAAAAAGGCGACAGAGACATACGCTGAGGTGAATTTGTAAAAAAAAAAGCGATTAACGGAATTTTAAACAAAAGAGAAAACAAAGCACGTCATAGCCAAATGTGTTGACCTATCTAAAGCAAAAGGTCAGAACATCGATCTATTTTCTTGAGTTTAATTTGAATAATTATCACTGTCACAAGGTACTTGTTATTAACATGTGCAGGTGAATCATGAGTAAAACTTCCACGACGTGGTTTGATTATATGGATGATATCCTTTGGGCAGCCCCAAAACTGATGCGAACGTGCGAATGAAAAAGAACACACAGTAGATTCTTTGCTTTTGTTCTTACACATCTTCCTTGACTTTGGAAGACTTGGTGGATCAAGCAAGCGATCCTTCTTATTTTTCTCGACCTCTGCGATCCTTAAGTATCCACAAAAGAGAATAGTCGCAAACTTTTTTTCGAAACGGAGGAAAACTGATGCGCGCGTGGATGTCATCAATATAATCATATCATTGTGGTCTGATTATCAAAATGTGTCACACAATTGAAAACGAACCGTGCTCCAGAAAAAAGTTTACCGCCTTGCCATATACTAGTAGCTGTTCTTAAAAAGAAAAAAAAGTCTCGTCCAAAGGTTGGACCTTTTCCCAATTGTGATTTTGTGTAGCAAATTGTAACTAATAAATGGCATCTAATCATAGAACGAAAACAGAAAATTAAATCAAACCACGAGAAACACAGTTTCTTTCCGTATAGTAAGATAGCACATTTCGTTTTGAATGTTATGCCACAATATCAAAGAAAATAGAACATTTAAATAGACACTGAGAACTGTCAACAACTTGTAACATTGTCGGTAACCACATTCAAAGTATCGACAACTACATTCTCAAGTCTTCAGTGTACTGCATAACTTCTGGCCAGATGACAACTGACTGATTACACCCTGCGTTATCATAATTAGTGCCCCCTGGCGGTTTGTGGTATTCAACATAGGCCCCATTCAAACGAATGCGCACTGAGCTCGATTCGGGCAAACCACATTCCTCACATCTGGTCCACGTGCCACACGTTCCTTCTTAACCGTGCCCGAGAACGATTCGCCTAAACCACATTCATTGTTGTTTGATGAAAACACACAAGGTGGCGTCTTGCCAATGTTAGAGGTTAGGGATGAAAGTGCATCATGCCCTAGAAGTGGATAATCGCTTGCAACCGGCTCAGAGGAGTACGAAGGAGACGCAGGCTACGGGTGGCCCTTGTAAGAATTCGTTGCCGACGCCGCCACTTGTTATTTTTTTATTTTTTTATTCGAACAAATATAACGTGGTACAGGACAAAGTGGTAGCGCACTCAAGTAACATGACTTATTTTGACGCTACCACTTAATAAATGAAGTACAAAGAAATATGGAATAACAAAAATTGATACGGTATGATAATATACAGAGATGTTGAAGGGTTTATGAGCGGAGTCACTTGTTATTTGCGGACCCCGAGGTCAATGACCGGGTTGATATGCAAAGTAAACCTGATGAATGCGCATCGGCGCGTTCAGACACAATTCGCGATCCAGTCAAGGCGGTTTGAATCCGCCTCCAGATGTGGATTGGGATCGATGCGCATTCAATGCGATTCGGAGCGTTCAGATGGAGCCACATGAATCCAGAATCCGGCCAAACCACATCGAATGCGCCTTCACCGGCTTCGTATGAACGGGGCCATAGTTCGAGTCACCGACTCCTACTCATCCTTGTCCCAGTTCTGACTCAATCGTCCTTCAACCCTTAATCTTTTTACTCAGATTTCGTCTTCAAACTATATGGCAGGAACATGTTTGAGGTAAAATCTGTGGTAATGAATGGTGTCGCAGAAAACGTCGTCCATTAAAAATGGCGGGAAGCCTGCAGGCGATGCAGACACGTTTTTTCTCCACACGTAGCTTATGACGACATTTTGGGATGAGGTATACGTAACATGAGGTAAAAAACGTGAGCATTGTTTCATCAATATTTAAGGCGCGTGCTTTTCTGGTCATCATTATCATAATGACAATTAACGAAAATCAACTGTAGCATGTATGCGGTAAATGAGGGAAGGAAGGGGTGTGGTGCTGTAGTGACTCATGTCGCTGCAAGGTTCTTACTGTTGCCTTGGTTGCAGCAATACAAGAAAATTAATTAACCTACTCTTCAACACTTTGTCTGTTTGAAAGGACCCACGTGTCTTTCAGACAAAATAGTTTTCTCCACATTTACCATGTTAGTCCGAAATATTCTTATCCATTTGGAACTAACTATGAGATTTGAAGCAGACGTTCCTAAAGTTTCCAATTTCAAATACGATTTACCGCAATAGCTCTATCTAATACCTACCAGAGTGTGTTATGATGGGAGTGTGTCCAGATTGTAGCTGTTTTTCTCTGTTGGTACAAACAAACCAGGCGGCCTAATTGTTTTGTTTTTTTATCTGTGTCTGGTTTGTGAGGTGAGGTTATCAGAACTATATTATAACGCCCTCTTTGAATGCACCTGTTAGTGGTCAAATACTTTCACGAATCGCAAGGTGGCGTACTTGGGATCAGGGATTTGATATTAATAGGTATGCTCGGAGGTATAACTAGGATAATGAAGTTCCGTCCTTGTGTTAATGATGTTAATGTCCTTGTGCTTTACATAGTTGACGGCATTTGCACAATCGTCGCCTACCGATTACTCAATAACCCTACAACAACAGAAAAGGAGCTGTAATTATAACAGCTAGTTCTGACTATTGTTTCTACATAAGTATTCCCCCAACTGGGATCTATTTGATTCCTCGGGGATTTTGCAGTATTCTCTTCTCCAGCTCTTGGTGACAGGTGTATTTACTCTGGTGACCATTCGGCGGGAGATGTCGTGACATTTCTCTTGTTTCTCTAACATTATTGCCGCGGGTGGACAGACAGACAGAAAAACCGGTTCTGTCACGAAGTACCGAGATCCGGGACAGTTCTCGCGAGGCCGTCTTTTTAAGTGCCAAATGATTAAAAATGAAAAGATATTCAACTCTGTCAAAAAAAAGGCGACAGAGACATACGCTGGGGTAAATTTGAGTAAAAAAAGCGATTAACGGAATTTGAAACAAAAGAGAAAATAAAGCACGTGATAGCCAAACGTGTTGACCTAACCCAAGCAAAAGGTCAAAAGGTCATAACATCTATTTTTCTTGACTCAAATTTGTGCAACTATCACTGTTACAAGGTATTTGTTATTAAAATGTGCAGGTGAATCATGAGTAAAATACCCACGACGTTGCTAAGGCCATGCTGCTTTGATTATATGGATGGCATCCTTTGGGCAGCCCCAAAACTGATGCGAGCGTGCGAATGAAAAAGAACACGCAGAGCACTAAACAGTGCAGATACTTTGCTTTTGTTCTTTCACATCTTCTTTGACTTTGGAAGACTTGAGACGAGGTATTGACAAAAAAAGACAAAAAAGTTTGTTTCCCAATTGCGCGGGAACTAGCAACTAAGAAATATCTTCTTCTCCGGCTCTCATTTTCGTCTTGATAGACAGTCTGGATTAAAACTAATGCACGCAGGTGGCTGAAACGGTCACACTTCGATTGCACTGTTGGAAGTCGAAGAATTGGTACCCAATTATACAAGAAAAACAGAAAATTAAACCACGAGTCACGACACACGACGAAAGATAGCACATTTCTGTTCGAATAGTATGTCACAATATCAAAGAAAGTAGGTACATAGACGACTAAAATTAAGAACTGTCAACCTCTTGTAGCATAGTTCGTAACCACGTTCAAAGTATCGACAAGTATGTTTTCAGTCTTCAGTGTACTGCGCATAACTGATGGCCAGATGACAACTGACTGATTACACCCTGCGTTATCATAATTAGTGCCTCCTGGCGGTTTGTGGTATTTCACATAGTTCGGGTCACCGATCGACTCCTACTAATCCTTGTCCCAGTTCGGACTCAAACGTCCTTCAACCTATGATCTTTTTACTCAGATTTCGTCTTCAAACTATGGCAGGAACATGTAATTGAGGTAATCAGTGGTAACAAAATCAGTGGTAATAAACGGTGTCGCAGAAAATGTCGTCGGACAATAAATTAAAAATGGCGGAATTAAGCCTGCAGGCGACACGTTTTCTGTAGCTTATGACGACTTGACACATTTTGGGATTAGGTAACATGTAGTAAAAAATGTGAGCATTGTTTCGTTAACAAGGCACGCGGTTTTCTGGTCATCATTATGAGAGGGACAATTAACAAAAAGCATCAGACACCTCTGTAAAATATAGGCGGTAAACTTTTTAAGACTTTGTTTGAAAGGACCCGCATGTCTTTCACGCTAATTAGTTTTCTCCACATTTACCACGTTAGTCCGACAATTTCCTTATTCATTTAAAACTAACGATTGACGCTGATGTTCCTAAAGTTTTCCAATTTCAAATCGTGTGAAGATCTATCCCAATAGCTCTATCTAATAAAGCCTTCCAGTGTTTGTTATGGTGAAAGTATGTCTAAATTTTATCTGTTACTCTCCATGAGTACAAACAAACGTCAACCAGACGGCCGAATTGTTTTTCGAATTCAGCCTATCTGTGTCTGGTTTGTAAGCTGAGATCATCAGAACTATATGACAACGCCCTATTTCAATGCACCTGTTAGTGGTCAAATTCTTTCCCGAATCGCAAGGTTGCGTACTTAATTGTAACCTCAGGAATTTGATATGATGTATGCTCCAATGGGATCCAGCATAAATAGACATATACCGTTACATATGAAAGGTAATTATGATTTACAATATGTGACCTTTATGCATAGTGAAAAAACGTTCCACTGAGAAAAGTTGAAAATAAGTAGTTTCCATCGATCCAACGGACCTTGTTTGTTTTTGCAAAAACTACAGATGTTGCACATTCTTCATAGTGATTTTGGTAGCGTATTTCTACCATTCAGTTTCAAACCCGAATCACCCACCCGACATCTGCTTGGAGATCTGGTAACAAGGGCCTTTCCAGCGCAGTGCGGGTCATGTGATCACATGTAGCTCGCCGTGATCGTCTAGTGGTTAGGACATTGCGTTGTGGCCGCAATAACCCAGGTTCGAATCCTGGTCACGGCAATAGCGGTGAGCAGTTATTAGCACGGCAGTGTGATCCTCTTTTTGTTTCTGTCTAGGATTTTCATTTTGACTTTTAATACAATGATTGAAAGTAAACTTTGTGTGTTGCCGTTAAAATAACGTTATTTTTGTGTGGAATCGGAGTAATTTGGATTCGTGGAGTAATGCAGAAACTAGACCCCAACCCACGTGGTTTATTTAATAGGACCGTCGTTTTGTACGCTTTTTAAAATTTATTTATTGATCTTAGAATAGTTGGAAAGTACCTTCAGTTTAAAGGCCCATTATGTAAGATTTTGCGCAAAAAATTGAAATATTCTAAATATACCAAATCTCTGTGTTATCAACACTTTCTATCACTTTTCAACACTTTTCCGTCATTATTTCACATTTCTGACCTATGTTTTGTGCACAAAAACAGTCCTTGTTCAGTTCGAGGTGACACCGGTTTGGTAGTGGACAACAAACAACATACAGTGGAAGCCCCCCCTAGGGGGGATAATTAGTTGGGTACGCCCCATGTATAACGGCCGGGCTATCTAGACAGGGGCACATGTTATCATGATTAGCTTCTTGGAAACACTCATATCTTTCAAATGAGGCAGTATATTATTATGAACTTAGTCTATTTTGTTCAGCATCAACAAACTGAGGTCATTATCGCTTTAGATTTGAAGAAAAAGTCTGGTAACGATGAGGTCTTTTACAGAAACTGGTGAGCTACCAGTTGGCACCCCCACTGGGGTGGTAATTGACACAAGGCCTAGCACAGCCAATGTGTGTGTGGCCAGAGGTTTGAATGTGAGTTCTTTCACAGTTTTTAAAAACATTTCTATGGAGCAACGATGTTGCAAATTCTCTCCCTGAATATTGTTTTGGAATACTTAAGTGTAAAGTCAACTTACTATGTAAAGAAATGGCCGGAAAATATACTTTTTGTATTGTCCTAAACTTACATAATGGGCCTTTAAAACAACTGATTTCCAAGGTAGCCCAACATAACAAGTTATGTTTATACGTTGCAGAGGAAATCATAGACATAAAAAAATCATATCACGTACAGCGAATGTGTTTCAAAACATATTATCAAATAACGATTAAACGTAACGTTAGTGACAATAAACAATGTGAACAGCGCTAGCAGGTAACGTTACAAGTTCCCTCTAACCTCCTTGAAGTAATCAAGCACATAAAACAAAACTGACCAACCTAAAACAAATAGTCAAAATCATAAGGCATATTCTTAGTCCATGTCGTTCCACTGTAGCCTGGGTGCCATCCGATTTGTAACGGCTACCCCCAAAAATCGGATGGCACCCAGGCTAGTTCCACTGAACTTTCAGTCAAATAATCGGTCATTCGGTCCATGAGGTCAGAGGTCAAATGTGCTTAGCGCTCATGTGCACTCTCTCATGCATGGTATTTCAACAACATTTGTCAACTTGCCTGTCCCAGAATAAGACGTACGTATATAACAGTTATATCTAAATATATAAACTAACAAGATTTCTAACTCTGCACGTATTTACATGAAGATTACGTTTCAACGTTTGTATTTGTCTGGGAAATTTGACGTCCTGGATTAGTGGGGGAGGGGGGCACCGAAGTGCTCTGGCTGTCAGATTGACCGTTGACGTTTGCATGCGGTTGTTTCTGCTTAATGGTTTGGAAATCAAGGCCACGTGTAACGAACAAGAGGAAGTTATGGCATAGTGTTCCCAGATTTTGATGTGATAGATACTGTGCTAACAACTTCTAAGAAGATAATTTGTGAATATGTTTCATCAATTTAGTAAGATACCACCAGCAAATTATGGATGCCAGACCTTGGGTACCTTTGAAGATACCGGGTGTGGAGGAGGACTGTTACGCAGCCTGGTTCTTTCAGCAGTTACAGGAGTTCAGGTCCGACGGTCACCTGGTGGACGTGACCCTGTGTGCGGAAGGGAAGGAGATCCCCTGTCATCGCTTGGTTCTGTCCGCGTGCACCGACTACTTCCACGCCATGTTCGGTGGAAACCACCCCGAGAGCACGCAGGACAAGATTGAGATGTTAGGAGTGAACGGGGATGCTCTAGAGAAGCTGGTGACCTACGCCTACACAGCCAATATCCACATCACCGCGGATAACGTCCAGCCTCTGTTTGAAGCAGCCAACATGCTACAGGTCAAACCTGTCGAAGACGCTTGCGAGAAGTTTCTGAAAGACCACTTGAGTCCTGGCACGTGTTTGAGTACTTGGGCTTTGGCAGACAAGCTGTCGTATACGCATTTGTCTGCGATGGCAAGAAGCTATGCTCTGAAGAAGTTTGAAGACGTATGCGGGACTGAGGAGTTTCTTCAGCTGCCTGGAGACTTCCTGAAGATGTACGTCTCAGATGAAGGCCTTCACGCCAGGAAAGAGGAACGTGTGTTAGAGGCGGTCATACTTTGGACGATACATGACCTCGAGGAGCGACAAAGACATCTTGAAGAGGCGTTGGCATGCGTTCGTTTCTCGCATTTGAACCAAAGTTTACTGGAGAACATCGTCGAGACCGACCCGGTCTTGTCAGAAGTCCTCGGAATCGAGGAACTGATCAAGGACGAATCCAGACATATGAGACCTCGCCAGATTCATCGAGAAGAAATGATAGTCCTTGGTGGTTTCACAGAAGGTAGAGATGGTACAGCCATGGGTCCATTTAAGACAGATTCAAATGTTTCTATGTACCGGCTTAACCTCCACTGCGACACAATTGAGTGTAAGCCGATGTCCCAACCCCTCCACCACATCGAGGGAAGCGCCGTCTGCGTTGTAAACAACGACATCATCCTGACGGGGGGTGGCAGGTCTCCATCTCAAGCCTTCAAATACAACTCGTCGCAGAATTGTTGGACCGAGCTGGCGTCTCTAAGGAAGGGAAGGGGGTTGCACGGAATGGCGGCCGTGAACGGACGGGTTTACGCGGTTGGTGGCGAGGACCAGTATGATGCCGACAGGAAACTTTCTTCAGTCGAAATGTACACAGAGCAGACAAAAAGCTGGAAAAAGGTCAAATCACTAAAAAGAGGTGTCAGTAACTTCGGCATAGCGGCCTGTTGTGACAAAGTTTACGTATTTGGCGGTGATTGTGACCTGCTGAATACAACTAGAAAAGTTCAGTGCTACGAACCCAACCAGAATGAGTGGGTTGTCAAAACAGTGCGATTGCCGGAGCATGCAAATGGCATTAGAGCGTGCACAATCAACCTGAAGATCTACTTGGTCGGTGGAAGCTTGGACTGTGTCCTTCGCTACGATCCCCAGCTTGATCATTACGAGAAGTTGGCCAAACCACTGAAAGCATGGGACCACTGTGGCGCCTCCGTGTGTGGCTCGGAGATCTACATCACTGGTGGCCTGAGCAAACTGTTCCTGGATTACCTTAACGTGCCCCATGCAAGGGTTCAGTGTTACGATGTGAGCAGTGATACCATGTGCATGGGTTCCCTAAAGGGTCTACCAGTACCACTATACGCCCACCACACCGTAACTGTATCAAAACACTAGGCTGGTTCTATCCTAGCTGCATGACTAGTGTAGCCTCTACCAGGCATATGCACTCAGTATTTTGAGCCATGTTAACTTGTCATTTATGTGTATATATATCAAAACCAACATTGTTGAATATGTCTTTACTTTGGTTTCTAGGGCAAATTATGTTCTTAACTATAGATTGTATTCCTTAAAATGTTCATAAAATGTTAGACAGTAGTTGTTTTCAAAATGACATACACTATGTAACTGATGTTGATGGACATGTTTTTGATTTTGTTGAGATACAATTTTAATCATTGTAGTTGTTTGTGGTTGGAGTTATTGTGATGTAAAGATATTCTATTCACCCCCACAGTATGCAGAGTTGGAGGTTTGAAAGCCTGAGGGCTCATGTATTTAGGACAATGTAAATGTAACATTAACAGTAAGGGCCTCGTCACATTCCTCGTAAAAAAATGTAAAGGTAGTCCCTTAATTACTATTACCACAGATTTTACCTCAAACATGTTCCTGACATATATTTTGAAGACGAAATCTGAGTAAAAAAAACTGGGACAAGGATGAGTTAGAGTCGGTGACCCGAACTATGTGAAATACCACAAACCGCCAGGGGGCACTAATTATGATAACGCAGGGTGTAATCAGTCAGTTGCCATCTGGCCAGAAGTTACGTATACGTCCAGTTCACTGAGAACATAGTTGTCGATACTTTGAATGTGGTTACGAACTATGCTACAAGAGGTTGACAGTTCTTTATTTTAGTTGTCTCTGTATCTACTTTCTTTGATATTGTGGCATACTATTCGAACAGAAATGTGTTATCTTTCGTCGTGTGTCGTGATTAGTGGTTTGAATTGATCTTCTGTTTTTCTTGTATAATTGGGTACCAATTCTTCGACTTCCAACAGTGCAAACGATTGAAGTGTGACCATTTCAGCCACCTGCGTGCATTAGTTGCTAGGGGGCCAGGGGGCACTTTGTGGTATTTTTGGAACATAGTTGATTGATTAGATGGCCAAGTGGCAACTGATTGATAACACCCTGATAATCAATCACTTGCTGCCTGGTCATACGTTATGTGCAGTACACTGAATACTGAGAACACAGTTGTCGATACTTTGAATGTGGTTACCAACAATGCTACAAGCTGTTGACAGTTCTCAATATTAAGTGTCTACGTAGATCTATTTTCTTTGACATTGTGGCATCACATTCGAACAGAAATGTGTTATCTTACTATATACAGAAAAAAACTGTGTCGTGACTTGTGGTTTGATGTAATTTTCTGTTTTCGTTATGTAGGATTAGATGCCATTTATTAGTTGCAATTTTCTGCACAAAATCGGGAAAAAGTCCAGCTTTTGGACGAGACTTTTTTAATCAATTCTTTGTCTTATCAACACAAATACTTAAAATGTTGAATTACTTGTACATGTTTGTAATCATGTATCTCTTGTCCGCCGCTATGTAGACTCAGTTGTTTATAGGTGGTAGTTTTAAAACGCTCGGTCAAAGGTCAAACTACATTGTTCCAGCCAATCCGTGTTTCTAATTCCTGCACAAACGAAATTAGAACTAGAAAGTTAACACTTGCAAAGCAAATGCATAATGTTTACCTTCGCATGGTCTAGCCTAACAAACTACTTCTCTGTTTATTCTTACTCAAACACATTCATGTATAATATATGGTGACCAGCCTCTCCATCTCTGTCCTGCTACAAAATGTAACCCAACACCACAGGGTGTCTGCTACACCACCAATTACCATGGTGACAGCCGTCTGGTCCAGGTCATTGACCTTATTTGTTTAGAGAAGAAGAAGAAGAGGAAGAAGAAACAGAGCAAAAACATTATGTTTTTCTTCTGCGAAGGTAAACATAAAAAGCGCTGCACGAAATCCTCCCACCTAAAAACATGCGTAAAGGTACAC
This sequence comes from Branchiostoma floridae x Branchiostoma japonicum, assembly GCA_013266295.2. Taxonomy (NCBI): domain Eukaryota; kingdom Metazoa; phylum Chordata; class Leptocardii; order Amphioxiformes; family Branchiostomatidae; genus Branchiostoma; species Branchiostoma floridae x Branchiostoma japonicum. The sequence goes on from CM023840.1 coordinate 11,709,332, forward strand.
ACACACACACAGAAACGGAACATTTGCGCATGCTTTAAGGCGTGCGTAAAGAATGGATTTTTTCAGTAAATCATGGATATTTTCTATCCTGTCATCTATGCGTCATGCCTCATTAACATACTATATATAGCAACGTTGTCAACGTTTTTTTCTTGAGCACGGTTCGTCTGCAATTGAGGGACACATTTTCTTTATGATAAAGAACATCATAGGCCCTTTTCCCACTAGGATAAAGTTGTCCGGATCGAGCCAAGTTGATTCGCTTTGATCCAGCTTCGATCTGGATCGAAGCCGGATCGAAGCGAATCAATTTGGCTCGATCTGGATAATTTCATCCTAGTGGGAATGGGGTCATAGATGTATTACTAATGAAACACCTTCACGTGTCAATAACAAATTACCCTGTGACAGTAATAATAATATTAGTAGCTGTACAAATTCAAGTCAAGAAAATAGATGTTCTGAACACCTGACCTTTTGACCTTTTGCTTTGGATAGGTCAACACATTTGCCCGGGGATATGACGTGCTCTGTTTCCTCTTGTGTTTTAAATTCCGTTAATCACTTTAAATTTCCTACTCAAATTTATCTCATAGTATGTCGCTGTCGCTATTTAACTATTTTTGCAAAGAGTTGAATGTATCAATATCTTTTTAATTTCTAATCATTTGACACTTAAAAAGACGGCCTCGCAAGAGCTGTCCCGGATCTCGGTACTTCGTGACAGAACCGGTTTTTCTGTCTGTCCGCCCGCGACAATAATGTTAGAAAAACAAGAGAAATGTCGCGAAATCTCCCGCCAAATGGTCACCGGAGCAACACTTTGTTGATGCTTATCTTTTGCACCGAGTTTCATAACAATCCATTCATGGCTTCTTGAGTTATCATGCTAAACCACATATATATATATATATATATATATACACTCATACATACTAACGCTACCAAAAGCATAACCTTCTAAGCAAAGGTAATAATGATACTAGCTCCATCTTACTGACATCTATTTTGAGTCGCAAGGTAGCGCGCTTGAATGTACCGTCACACATGTAATGGTACCTTGATTTCGGGTGTGTTTGGGGGCAGTAAAATAAGATATGTCGTCGTACAGATACAGTTGAAGATTCGAAGATGAGTGTTCTGTTGCTGGGCACATTGCAAAAATGGCACATGCACGAGGTTCGCTGGAAAAGAAAAATCGTTACACTAGAAAGTGCAGTGCTAGCCGTCGGAGATAGATGTCGCTGTATCTGTACTATCTGTATAGCCGGTACAACTGCCATTCGGCGTAATACACCAGCTTCGCGGGCACGCGGTGTGACGGCAGCTGGCTATATTACACCGAATGACTTGTTACACCTAACCTTTGCACATGTAACTCTAAGCAGTGTTTAAAGGTATCTAGTGATGAGTTCGAGTTCCACTCTACAATAGTTCTAGGAAAAAACGAGTGAGTTTTTGAACACCTCAATCCTTGGTTGATAACTTTGGTACATGTACTTGAACTCATGACTATTTCTTGTTCTTTTCTAAGCTGGTATTAGGCACTTATAGTTGGTTCATCCACCAGTTTGTTAGCCATTTTGTACATCATGCATAGTCTGGACATTTTTCGCCTGTCTTTCAGTGGCATCTTTGTGCAACGCTGAACAAAAGTGTTCAGACATAAATGCAGGGGCCATGGTAAGACTAATTAGCGTTTATTTTGTAATGGTACTTATTTTGTTATAGCACTCTCTCTCTCTCTCTCTCTCTCTCTCTCTCTCTCTCTCTCTCTCTCTCTCGCCCTCTCTCTGAAAACATAGCCAGAGGAAAAAAAACGATGAACACATATGTATACAAAATTTTATCATCATCAATCTGAACGTTGTTGTCGGAAATGTTTGCTGAGGATATGCAGAACTTCCGCGTTTTTGGGTGTTAAATTTTACTGTGTTTACAATCTCCAAACACAGACAGTCATCGTAATATTTCATACCATAATAGCATTTCTTTATTATAAGAAGCTACTACTACTACTACAACTAGATCATTTTCTCAAAATGATACACTGAACATGAAAAACAAATCATGGTAACAACTGCATCTACTATGCCAGGTGTAATTATGTGATCACATGTAGCTCGCCGTGATCGTCTAGTGGTTAGGACATTGCGTTGTGGCCGCAATAACCCAGGTTCGAATCCTGGTCACGGCAATAGCGGTACCGGTGAGCAGTTATTGGCACGGCAGTGAGGTCATTTCTTTTCTGCACCCTTGTCAGATTATTTATAACTACATAAACCATTAATTATTGTTGATGTTTAAAACAGAGCTAAGTTTTTTCCCCGCAACATTTCTAGGAATCCTACCTAAATTGTCATCTGTTCATATTGTTTTTCAACTAAATGTCTACGTATAGATATAATGTATATACAAGCATCATCACAAGACTTGATAACTAGCTTTTTAGTCCCCAAAATGTCGAATTGTTATTTCAGTGTTCACTCTTTGTTTTCTGAAGTTTTAGCTCAGCTTGTATTTCTGTGCAGGTTGACCGAATCATGATATAGTGCAATTGTGTATTTATACATCCCTCTCTCCCACAAAACATTGGTCTCACAACACACAATAACGTACTGAAGGGAGCTATAAGGAAATATAAAATCGTCCTCACGCTAGCGATGCAAATATTCGCTGTTTGGTGGAAACAGGACACTTGAATGATTCTGAGAGGTGGAGAGGCTGCGTTAAATTCAGTGTGTGCTTTGGTGTTCAAGTCGCCAATTTTGTACGACGTCGTATATTTGATCAAAACTCGTATCTGGATATGAGAATTACAGGTTTGTTCCACTACCACAAGGAATTTTGCAACATATTTGCATCAATCTAAAGCATGGTCTGTATACTGTATTGTACTACGGGGTTTCTAGCCTTGCCTTGTTGTTAGTTGGACGGATAAATGTTTTAAGGGGTTGGATTCAGGCTGAACTGTTGTGGTTTTGGGTTCGGTCACATTCGTCCTACGGTCGCAAACTGAAGGCATTCTCGGGATATAGTCGTGCACATGTCGTACAATATTCAGCTGTCTTGTTACGGAAAAGGCTGTCTTAGATCCTTCTCGGCGGTTGGTTCTGTCACCACCTGCTTGAAAATTCTACCACAACAAAATCGCACGACAACCTACGACGAATTTAACCGCAACTTTAAGGGCGCATACAGAGATCGTAACGATACACACTTTACTGTCGACCAAATTAGACATGACAACTAAGATCAGAGGAAAACGCCCATACATACACCTTGACAATTCCTTTAAATACAGGGTAAGATAAAATTAAGTGGGGTGGGGGGTGGGATAGGGATTTAAAGCTCACGATACCATGCACATAAAGAAAGGTAATGGCTCGAATGTATTATTGTTATTATCATTATTGACAAATACAAATTAAAAAGTCGCATGTAGATGTGTAGAAAGATTTGTAGACCTTTTACTTAGTATATACTTCAAGTAGTGTATTTTCGCCAGCAATTCTATTCTTTTGAAGTTTCAGTTCCTCCAGTACTGCAATATTTTGAAATATTACCATACTGCTATATCTGCAACTCAGACTCAGTCATTCGTTGAAATTTTACAAACTTTTCAGCGATATATTTTCCGAAGGAAAGAAGTTGAATTCGAAACTGTCATTTATATAACGTTACATATATAATTGTAGCAGTCAAACGCTTTAAGATATTTTGTTGTACTGTCTTCAGTTATAGTCATCAAACTTAAAAAAAAGGTAAAATGACAATCGTAAATATTCAACAATAGTCCAACTACATGTATGTCTTGGTTGTAAGTACAACTACAAACGTTTCTAACGGCATATACATTTATCCGTCATTTACCCCCAGAAAACACTGCAATAAGCTTCTTGCCAAGCTAGTGAAAATTTGATGGACAGGTGTCAGTCAAGCGTAACCGTTGATAGATTGCTCGGAATGCCAACCACTTAGGAAGGAACATAATCCTAAACAATTAACAATTGCCGCAGTAAATAATGGGGGAGGGGTGTGTGGAGTGAGACAATCCGACATTGACAGCGGTGAAGGTCAGCGCGCAAGGTCAAATATGGTTAGCGACACTCAGCTATAGCTAGCATGAACTCCTTCTTCTTTTCTGGATGTTTTTGCTGATATTTACATTTCTACACACCTGCAAGGACGTGTGAACAACTTGTGTTCCAAATTTTACTGTACAAGCAAGTCACGCGTCCTTGTGTGTTACACGATCCGCACTTTACTAGCGCGATTCTCTGATTTCCTCCCCAGGAATGTCTACAACACCTGGGCTCTTCTCTCACCTTTCTTGACTTACCTGCGTGAGAAAAGGTGGTGACAGACGGCTAGTGGTTTAACCTTCGGGACAGAAGTGCAGGGTGTAGGGGTGAACGCACCTGCACGGGTGCTACTAGAATGGAACACACACGTTATATTCGTGCCGTGGCAATTGTACGTGGTACTTTGACATCTAAAATCCCGTAACCTTACAGTTTGTCTGTGTGTGTGGTGCAGTGGTGAACGCCGTGGCACGATAAAATGTGTGACTGTGGACTCCCCTCTTCAACACAGAAACATTAGCCTCTACCAGGCTTCAGAAGCGGCTGGAAAGAGGTGAAACTGTCCAAATAGACAGATAACATGCCAGGGGAGTTGATATGCTAAAGGAGTACATTTTCGGCCGAGCGGTATATCATGGTAGCTCTTTCCAGCCGCTTCTGAAGCCTGGTAGGGCTACAGAAAGATCTGTGTGCTCTGAAAAACCTATTAAGGATCTCCGACTGTCGACTGCTCAAATGCGTCTTTGCTCAGTGAAGTCGTTAGTCGTACAGGTAGACATCCTTTTGTGAGGCACATGTGGTCGCTATTGCAGGGAGTTTTGATAAATTATTTGATAATCAGTGCCGCTCGCCATATGCCAGCTTCTACGTATCTGCGCTACCGTACGAAATCCGTGATCACGGATACGTATCTTGGGTATAGCCTGTATCGTTTGATATTTAGTTTTCGTGACGGAGTCAAGGAGGTTTATATATATGTATATACACGCCAGTATCTCATGCTGACCAAGACATAACGGCTGCATACTGTGAAGAAACAAATACGGGACGAGATGTGAAGGTTTGAGCTAACCTCCTGGTCGCACACAGGTGAGCCACACTGTAGGTTAGGCGGAGCGCGAGCAAACACTCCGGCCGTCCCAGTTTGTTTAGTCACCGTGAGGCGGGCAGCCTGAACATCTGTTGCATACTTTAGATGCTTTCGTAAAAAAAAATAGCCAGCAAAAAAATTTCAAGCTAGAAAAAAAAACTGTCACACGTTTCGCCGTGTAAATTTATGAATTTATGGTTTTATTGCTTGGATGAAGTTTAATTAGACATGAAAAAAAAGCTACGACAATATAGAAACGCTAAAAGTCGTCGCCTTAGGAAATAAGAGGAAAGCATATGGATAATGTAAAGAGTAAACAGATATATTGGCCTTGTTAATGTTTTATTTGAAAGACGTTAAAAGCAAAGTCAATTTGCACTGCAGGTTGGTCGGCAGGGGAGCACGGTTCGAAGGCGGGAAGTCAGCGACTTTTCCCCGGATCAAATTGATCACGTCACCGCCGCTATGTTAACAAAGCCTTCTGTCGCGGAAACCGGCATTGTTAGGCTGTAAAAACACGAAAAAATAACCCTCTTCTACAAAGATGTGTAAGAGGCTATATTGTGTTACGTCTGTCGTGTCCTAGCGGTTAGATAGAAGGGAGGGTATTGTGAGATTTTACTTGACACAGGTCTTTGTTAAAAATCGTGGTTACACACCTGTCTGGTACAGCCTTGTCATCGTATCTATTTACACGTCATTTCAGCACGTCGGCGGCTGACTGGCTCTCCTATACCGCCGGTCCCAGCGCCACCAAGTCGAGCAGATTGCGGAAATGGGCCTTTTAATTTCATAAACTTTCATTTGACTTGAACAAACAAAACGCAGCGGCTGCCCTGGTGATCGTATATAAGGGTATTGTCAGAGTCAAAAGCCGCGTGCTTGTCACACGAGCAGCGACTGTCGGCAAGAAGCAACGCCGAGGAAGAATCAAGAGGGCGGCCCTCCAAAACGTTAGTGGACTCTCTAGTGGCAGCCTTTCTAAGCGGTAAGAACTTCTTTCCTCGTACAATTGAGACTTCCTTAGCTCGGTGCTCGATTGGGGGCAATTCTAAGTACTTGGGATGAGGAAGGGAACAGCAGTGACACAGCGAATTCAGCGGTCCATTCCCGCTCAATGTACGTACTCCAAGTTTTTGATACCGAAATTTAGAATGTGCGCCAGAGGTGAAACCTCAACTATAATGTTCTCGGTTTTGAAGGGAGGGAGAGAGAGTACGTGACTTTAAATCTAAGTTTCTGGATGGCTTAGAAAGTTTTCATGTGTGTTAGTTGTACGGAACGTTTTTTTTTTTCTTCTTCTTTTCTTTTTTGTCCTCGTTCTCTCGCAGTGTATGGGTCAATGGCAAACTGAGAGCACCGGACAAAATGCGCACCCACAGCCAGAATAAATGCACTAGCAAGGGCAAGACTCTCTTCACATCGTATTTCTGACATTAAATTATCATTCTTGCAAACATTTTCTGCATTGTAGTATCCTTAACAAGAGAATGGGGGCAAATTTTGAACGACTTCTTTTACACAAACCAATCGTACTTTTGAGTATTGGGGTCAGCGCAACTCCGAGCATTTCATAAAGGACTCGAGGGCGATCTTTACAAAGGCACTCCACAACCGAGGAAAGCAAAGACTAGGCAGAAATATTTTGCCTTTTTAAACGCTTCACAATGAGCTTTCTTCGCTGCAAAGCATGCGTGTTGCCGCGTGAAAGCAGTCGGCACCGCCGGTGTTCGTCGTAACTTGGGTCAACAACGGATGGAAAGCCTGGTTTTGTCCGCGTTTGTAATGGACACTTGGCAAAAACACTCGCGAACACAGACAACTTGAACTGGTCTCTTTCCGCCGTTTCATCGTGCATTGTTCGTTACAAAGAACGCGTGCAGTCTCTTTTTTGTTGGTCTGTATTATGGTGGGAGGGCGGGAAACAAAAACTACTGACCAAAACAAAGCTCACCTGAAGACCTACCGTGCATCTTTAGTGAGATAAACACATATCCGCGCGGTTTTATAACGTAATGGTTTAAGTAAATGGTACCGTCAGGCAGAAATCCTTTTATCAGAGACATTTCCATGCGAACCGTCTACGATATTCCACCAGTTTTGTTCTCAATTAGTGTTATTTGGCCGGTTCAGACGTGTTTTTAGAGGACTTTAGCTGTCTGGACGATTTACAGGAACGAATGTTTATGTGTCAGAAGCGATTTTTAAAAAGAAATAAAGACTTGGAAAAATCATGACTTTGATTCGTAGATTTCTGAAATTCTGTCCATAAAATTCGACAATTGAAATATTTTGTATAAAGGTGTTTGCTTTTAAAGTATCGCTAGGAAACGTTGTATTTGAATGTATTTGAAAGAGTGATGCGGTAAAAAAAAGGGCTATTACATCCAATTATAATAAAAGTAATTGGGATAATGGGCACAAATTTGGTCGTTAGGTTTGCTACAGGGTATGTGCTAATTTTACCGTGGAGACGGGAAAAACGAATACATGTGTCCGCGGAGTTGTAGTAAACAGTCAGAGGGGGTCATCACTGTCACAGCATGTGTGTGTGTTCTCCACTTAAGGCATTATCGGATGATACAGTTCAACTGTCGTCTGATCCGTGCAGGCTGACAGAAAACTGACGTCACCTCGGCGCTGGGGAGAAGATAATGAGGAGAGAATTAGAGCGTACTGGGCAACTGTCGTGTGAAGATGGAGTTGTGTTTAATTGGGACATTTTAGCAAATCGACAAAGCAACAGGTATTGGGGAGGGAAGATCGCTCCATTAGGCGGGTAAGTTGGCCGGAGAATGGAGGATTTAACACAAACCATCAAGATCTTTCCTCCCAATGTCTGCTTGGGTTCTAAATGTTGATAGGCACACCTTTCTCTTTCGATCATAGTCTTCAAGCAAGGTTTAGGCTTCGGCTTATTTTTGACGTCTGTCTTTTAGGCGTTTTTTATCGGGCTTTTTTTCTGTACGGCCATCTTTTTTTTTCGCCAGCCAAACTACGGTGGAGTATTGGATACTGCCCTGCCAATTTGATACTAGTGTCTTGTAGCCATCGAAAGATCTGCTTGGAGATTAGTTCGATCATACTTGCTTGCATACACAGCGATATCATTGAATAAAGGTTAGATTTCTAGTTCTAGATGTTTCTTAGCTGGTAGAGACCAATAGTAGTGTTTTGTATGTTTTCTTGTGGTTGTAGATGTTTTGTTGTTATTGTTTATTTGATATGGGCTTGAAGCCTGAGGAGGACGATAAATAAGGAATGTATGTACATTTTAGTTCCAATTCTTTCTCACCACAAAACAATCTGACAATAGCCATTATATTTTAGCTAAACACAAATCCAGTCATTTACCCGTACGGTGCCCCAACCTTATCAGTATAGCTTTCGAATTAATTCTAACATATCGTTCTTCCGCAGATCCGACAATGCCATCGCCTTTAGCTTTGCAAATTTCTACCACAAAACGTGACGAGTGAATAACTGATAAACAATGCTTTTGTCTTTTGAATTTCAACTGTATATATATATGGAGAATGACACAATATAACCAACGTTACATAGCGGCTACAGTCACGTATTGACGAATGCAGACCTGGCGCGGGGTACTGTCTGAGTCTCTGTGTTCTCTCACTACCAGAACGCCGAGCTACAAAACCTCCCGGATGGTTTGAAAGGCGTCCCCTCCCTCCTGCACAGCGTATTTGTCTTATTGCCCCATTTCCAGTGAATCAGACGCGGCCCAACATGTTTGAAGCCCGTCCTAGCGTGACCTCGGTAGGCACACTCCGTTTTTGAAGGTGCGGACGGAAGCCGAGTCTTGCGGTGACAGTCCTGTCAACGGTTGGAGTGATACGAAACACCTTTTATAAGTACTTGTAACACCTCGGTATGATCACCTTCAATATACAACCGGGGCGTCTCACGCAATGATTTGATATGGATACATGACGTATAATAGCACAAATTTCTCATTCAATGATACTGGTAGTAAGGATTTTTTCTATGTACAATTTCAAACATCCCTATTTCCAGTCTTTGCCCTGCTTTGTATATTTCGTATCTTCAGATACATTTACATATCGTATAAACAAATATCTATATATCCCGTACCTTCCTATTTATAATAATACTCATCAGTTGCGCAGCTTATCTTGAAATACAACAAGGTCACGACCTTGTCATATGCGGAGCGCATCGAAACGCGAGTGTGTGTGTGTGTGTGTGTGTGTGTGTGTGCATATATTTTTTAAGATATCACGTAATAGATGCCTATGTATGTCTTACATCTTACAAGTTTCCAGGGCCGATAATTAGTGCAAGTTGTAATTGGACCCTACAACACGCAATACCCGTCCATCGCTACGTCACATGTATTTAGGATCGGCGCCCATGCATACGAGTCGCACTGAAACATGATAAGCAAATGATATAGTTAGACAGTCGACGTATTACTTTATATGTGCCGGATTGAAACTATTTTAGCAAACGCATACAGTACCATTGATACGTCCATGGCATCTGCAAAACTCGCTCTCTTAAACATGCACCGTTCAATGTAAATCCTAAGGCGCTAAGAGTAAAGAGAGTGTTAACAGCCCCTCACTGGTTCCCTTAAACCAAAGGCCGGTTGCAATGAATGGAATAAGAAGCATTATTCTCTGACAGTCACGTGATATGCGTCCAGGCATTTTTATGATTTGATTCCGAAAAGCATATCAGTATACCAAAGAAATTTGAAATCTGTGCTTTTTTTAAAGGTTTTGTATTGAAAAGTATGATCGATCCATGTATCTTACTGGAAATAAAAATATACCGTTGTTTAAGTCAGTATAACAAAGAAAATTAAAATCTATCCTTTTTTGGGGGGCCTTGTATTGAAAAGTATGATCGCTCCTCCCCCCCTTTTAAGACCCATGGATCTTACTGGACTTACTTCTTGAGTGTTAAAAACGCCACCGAAGACAGTAAAAGCATATAGTGTCATCCCATATTGCATGTTCTGTTGTGGAGTATAAGTAAGAAGTATACATCGTATCTTTAAATGTCAAGCAATAAATTTATCAGTCATAGACCAACTACGTCACAATGACGCATAAAATGTTCACCAATCGGATACCACACGGATTTTTCCTTGCCCTTTATTCTGTCCCACTTTTTTTGTTTTGTTTTCAAAATGCATGATAAGAAGACAAACACATTTGTCGTGACGTGTACACGTATCAGCCTTTTCTCGATGTGCGCACACGTTCCAATCAAATCACGTATCAGAGTCGGGTCTGTATTGTCGCATACCGAAGTCGCCATGGAGTCGGGGTCTGTCGTCCCACTGCCTTGTCAAACCCAGACACAGTCCGTCTACTGTCAAAACTACCAGAGAAAACCACTCAGGTGACCGATAAAATCTGGTCTATGTTGACAGATGGTCCACTATATAGACAATATTCTCAATGCCTGTGTCAGTGAGAAAAATCATCTAATGCTGATGTCAAATTTTCAATCTGGTGCCCGGCCGGGCAGTCTTATGGAACGAAAAGTATGACAACAAAGCACAAAAAAAGTAGAAAAAAAGATTAATAATGGAAAGTATTTGCGTATATTATTGATATAAATTGTTGATTTTTCGTTAATCGAAACAGCCCGACCAAGCCCCGGTTTGGAAATGTTAGTATATTTTAAATTTTTTGCAGGAGTGTTTTGTTGTCTTTCAAATCATACTTTTATAGCATGGATCATATTAATTGTTTACCGTATATACATCCAAATCCAACTTTGGTTGCTCAACTGTCTCCCTCCCATGGAAAAATAGGCTAATTTCGCATAAATCAACAGAAGGGCGGCGGGTAGAACCGGGTAGAACCGGGTAGAACCTTCTCTGGGCGGCTGGTTGTAGGATAGCCGGCAAAAGAACGCGTTAAAGATTCTACAAAACGCAGTATCAAAACTCCCACTCACCCACGGAGGCCTGCACAGGAGGCTAGGCCAGGAGAGGGTAGACTTTTTACTATGGGGGAGGGGAGCGGGGCTTGGCACGTGATTTACAGCTGTTTGTTTGTTTGAGGGAAACACCTGTAACAGGTGACTAAATTTATAACGGCTTAAAACACACAGCAGTGGTGCCTGTTACGACACAAGTGTCTGGAATTAAAAACGTCGGATCAGCATCGTGTTGATACCCAAACAAAAAGAAAATGTTATGTAATTTATTTGTTAAGGTCTCGAACAATGGTGTTCGCTATGCAAAGAGGGTTCTAAAACATCTCAACTGTAGTGTCATAAATTTCTAGTAGCGAAGTGAAGAATTTCTTGAACAAACTCTAAACAACAAAGGTGTTTATATGTGAGTCCTTGTGTAATTCTGTATTCAAGTGACTCAAATTTATGACTGGAAAAACTTTTTGACTATGTTTGAGATGGCCAACCTTCTTTCAGAGAAAAGTCATATGTAATTTTAGATAATCATATTGACCATATTGTTCGTATTGGAGCTCTAGCCCATTTTCTTCCTTTAACTAGTTCTAAAATTTCTTCACACAAAGAAATACAACAATAACAGCAACAGTGTTAAGAATTTAAAGCGTCAGACAATATACAAATGTACATATTTAGTATACTGAAATATGATTCCATAACAGCAACGAAGCCAATTTTTAAAAAATCCCAACAACCAAACTATTTTCGTTTTGTTTCTATTTTCCCCTTCTTCGAATTCAAACCTGAGAACATTGTTGACAAACCAAGCTTAAGTGAAACTCAATCAATATATTGATTTCAAAAGAAAACACGGGATGTTTATATATTGATTATTAATCAATATATCATAATGGATTGTCTGTGGCCGTTTTTTTTTCATCAGACAAACAATATAAACATTTTTGTCTAGAAGACTCTTGGCGTTGACGCTTTTTAGAGTTTTTGATTGTAGACTTGATGTAAGGAGTCGCCCCAAGCCTTCTTCAAGTGTCCAAATCTCACAAGTTTTTGCCCAAATGTTAATCTTGTGACAATCATCCTCGCAACCAACACAAACAAACCCAACCCTCCCCAAGCATACAGCCCCTTAATTAGGGTTTTACTGTACTAATCTCTGTTTTGATGAGGCTTTAATTGTGGCCTCTAGGTTTTTCTCAAGAACTGGGGGAAGAAAAAAAAAGTTCCCACCGTACATGAAAGTACGGTTAAACGCAGGTGCGAGCCTGGTTTTCGCGGATTAGGCCTCGCCCCATTCAGGGCGCTTCACACGCTTCATACAGACATCAATTGTAAACAAAGACGACAGTATTACCCGAAATTATATCATTTATAGACCGGCTTTGCTGTTCTTTACTAATCCAGAGGATCATTTGTATACCTCCGTGAGAGAATAAGAACGCCTATTCACCACTCTACTGCTCAATAAAACAAAATGGCGACCGAGACAAAAGGAGAGAAAAAGCATAACAGTTGGGAAAGAGCGATCGGTATTGTACGATTAGAACGGTTACCATATGTACGGTATTGTTCGATGGGTGTTTCTGTCGTTTGTGAAGGACCACCTCTGTCCAGAGCAATTAGCGACCCAGCTCGAAAATATACGAGTAGAGAAAAATCAGAGAAATATGTGGCATGAGTAAAATATCAAGGCAGGGTTCAATTTCAGAAAATGAATCAATATTCTATAACTGTGTTTAGCTTTGTGTGCATTATTTGATATCGGAGATGTTACAAAAAAACACTAACGTTCTTAAAATCAAGAAGCATTTTAAATGGAAAATATGAAATAGTATGTGTTGAGTGCTATTTTAAACAATTTACCAATTAGGTACCGGTACAAATTATTTTACATGTAATGTGCTCTGTTGTAGATATAAAAGATTTGCTGCCTTTGGAAAAAACAAAACAATGAGATTGCGAAAACTGTCAAATGTCTCGATCGAAACGTGTGTGATTGTTTTAGATATTGGTTCGTCAGCGTCCTTCAACAAACAGAAGGGCCGAAAACAGAAATCACGCAGATTTTCCAATATTATATTTAACTAAACCTAACGCAATGCCACTGCAAAAATCCTATATTTAAGCATACATTAAAGCACGCGTAAAGGTGCCGTCTTTTCCAGTCGACTGAAACAACTGGACCTTTACGAAAGCTCTAAAGGTATGCTTGAACATAGGGTTTTGTGCGTTGAATGCATCTAGCCAGACTTGATTTCGGATTATCATGTACACAGACTAATATTTTCTGATCAAGCCCAACTATTATATCCGTGTATGTAGGTCAATATATAGTGCATTCCAACAGCGAGACCAAGCTATTCATACTTGAAAAACGTTGTTATACCTACATTTAAAATTTGCAAAGTTGCTTAGTCATCCCGTTTCGTCCTGACCAAATATTTCTTGTCATGTTTATAATATATACAATATAGACTGGTCTGTTAGAATTGCTGCGAAATACTAGCTTGTTGCAATACATTGAACAGCTTTTTCGTATTGACATCAAATGTTTCAATTCAAACAGAAAGACGTAAAAGAATATGGGAACCGAATGCGATGGAAATCGACCGAATTGAAGAATTTCTCGTCTGTTGATACGAAATCTTGAAAGTTGTTTTTTTTCTAAGATTTCAATGAAAGAAAAGAGGGCGGTGGCGAGAAAAGGCGCGGTCACATTTGTCGTAGGCCGTCGTACGACTGTGATGTTCTAGCAGCGGCTATGACAGGACAAACCGCCGACAAAAATCTAAGATAACAATTAGTACAACATATGCACGACTGTCCCGTTGATGAATGCCCTCGTGTTGCGATCGTGCGATGATCGTACGACAACTGTGACCGGGGGCCCTACAACCCACACAAGACTTTGACTGGGGGGTATCAGATATATAGCCGCCACCTGCAGACAACAAAGCGCTGACTATGTGTTACACATCTGTTCCTGTCCTGAAACTGGAACGGTACTCCAACAGGTGACGATAGACACCGATCTTGTCACCGATCGACTAAACCCCTTCAGAAAGGGATTTATATCAAGTATCCCCGAGCTCATGAAAACAGTGGAGCGGAACTTCGTCCAATCGCCTGTAGTCTTCGCTAATCCGGATGTCCTAGTTTTCCTCTCCTCCTGAGGAAACTCACACCGCTGACCCAGCTCCGAAGAATGCACCTGTTTTCGATGATTGATTAGCGATGAGCTCGACATGCTTTCTGATACCCGAATCTGTTTTGAGTCGCCGATGGTGCAAAGGTATCGGTGGCCACTTAATAAAGGGAAGTTGGGCCCGAATGTTGAGCAAGAGAGAATGCAGTTTGTTTGGGAGCGCCAAAAATAACACAATATCCGGCTGGGTTTTGATAATAGCCGTCTAGGAGAACTATGGAAAGTATTAATGTGGTGCGTATGGTCTGGTAAGAGTGATACCTGTACAGTGGTTTTTCACACGCTGTAGGTGGTATGTAGGTATTTATTCTTTCCCTCCTTCGATAATGTTTCATCATGTTCTCTCTCTACCACCTACTACAACACCAAAATTGTCAATCACATCAACTTTCAAGGTGCTGTTTAGCTGAAAAGTTATCAAATATATTCTTTTAAAGTCATACATGTCCAACTCTTAGTCATTATCCAGATAATCGTCTCGCGTTGAACAGGCCCAAGCCTCTTATCTCGTCTGATATCTTGTTTAGAAAATGGCAACAAGAGCGAGAACAATAACTCAGGAGTGGCCTAAAGTTACACAACAATAGAAACATCCTCTATCTTCTCTTGAAAGAGCTGAAAGTAGGATTAAGACACAAATCTTGGCATAGAGCCCCGATTTTTGACATCTTTAGTACGTCAAAACTTTTTTCGTATCTACTTGCTGAAGAGAGCGTTCCGTTCTTTGTTGTAAGATAATAGATATGAAAAATGCCTGTGGGGTGAAAAAATATTGTATTTCTCATTAGAGAAGACCTAGATACCATACTATATCAAAAGCAGAGCGTAAACAAACACCTTTTTTTTTCAGTTTCATACTCTAGATATCAAAGGCGGCATATGCCTTTTAGTTGGGTTCACATGACCTAGAAATACAAAATGATGATCATGAGAGGTGACCCCGCCCTAGAGCGTATACTTACACCTGAGTGAGCACACCTGTCGGAGAACCCTCTCACATTTGGGGTCAGGTGGTCGTCTGTAACGGTCAGCATCTCGCCAGGACCGGTCAAACTGTGTGGTCAGTGTGTGTGTGCGTGCCACCCACTTCAGAACTGGTCAGCGTACATGTTAAGTGGTAAGTGATGCAAAGTATCAAAGTCGTCACAGCTGTATTATGTTTGTACATGTTAAATTTAGCGTGCATATGATTTTAGGGTGACTTCGGGTTTCAAGGAGTCTTAAGGGTTCAAACTACATTTAAGTTCTGTGTCTTAGATATGTTTATTATTCTGGCCCACCTTTCCAGTCAATCGTTGCTAATCGTACCACGCCGTCCTTCACCCCTTTATCCTTATCTTCGAAACGTCCCTTCTTTGTAACAGTTTTACAATCAGAATTACAGCTGGTCCATATAGATAGACACACGCCAATTGTTTCTTTTCGCAAATGCCAGAAATTCCTTCTCCTGAAGGAGTTTCAAAGTAGTTGTCCGGGTGTTGGATTCCCCCTCACGTGGGCCGAAGTTTATAACGTGACGGTGAGAACCATAGAGATATTGAATAGGGATCACTAGGAGATGTTTGGTCGGACCCCCTCCGTGCTAGTCGCCGCTTTGTGGGATGATTTAGCGTGATTTACTGCGGCTCAACCGCCGAGCTCTTCGTGTTTGTAGCCGGGATTGAACCACATTGGTAACCGATAGACGAGAAAGCCATGCGCGCACCGCTCCACCAATCAACAAAAGCCACCGAAAGGGGGTGGTGGTGGTAGTAGAAACACTCCCGCTGTAACAACAGGGGCGGTGGAAGCAAACATTGTAAAAGTTTATGAAAGTTTGGATTCCAGCGAACGGGCTATTCATTTTGCCGCCTTGTTCTCCGCTGCAACCGACTTGGTCGGCGTTGACTGGGAGTTTAAGTGGCCGTGGGTAAACCCACTCCAAACTTAATTCTGTCCTGTGCGGATTTCACTTGAAACCACAAGACAATTCCAGAGACTCTTTGAAACTTTATTGCCCCTTTTTGCCAAGTCAAGAACAATGCGAGTAAAAAGTGTGGCTACTTAGGGAATTAAGTGTTTTTATCACAAGGGGTACTTCTTGCAAGAAATGCAATATGTTCAATACGAGTTCATAATCTTACTTACACTACATACACTACACTATTCAAACTTTTTCAACGTTATCTAAGGTGTAAGACGGAGCATAGGTTTTAGATCACTGTTGTTTTCGTAGATCTAGGCCGAAAAAAGGAAGAAGACAAAAACGAACCACATTTAAATAAAAAAGAAGAGGTTGGTTCAAATCACGGAACCTTTGAGCCACAAAAAATAGTCTCTTTGCATCCTTAGCTTCAATTCGGGCATATTATGAACCTTAAGGGGAAAATGTTTAAGGTTACAAAAGCCACAGATATGTTGTACAGCCAGGGATCCTAACAACTGTACCACATACTTGTTGTCAAGCGTGGTTTATTGATGCGGGATTGGCCCTTAACACTTCGCCACGACGGTCTCAATAAATTGCAAATTTAAAGACAAAGATGTAAGCGCGCACTACAGAGGCGGAGTGTGTCCTTTTGGCCCGTGGAGGGTGTGTGAATAGCTTGTTCCTACCCGGCACTAGGGGAACACTCCACTTCTATTTGCTCCGTACAGCATAGAGGTACTGTAATGGCGTTTTGAATGTTTGCCCGCTCCTTCAACCGACGTGTTTGAAAAAAAAAGAGGCAAAGAACACGCATGAACACCGCGCGAGGTCTTAGCCTACATTTCATGAGATGTCTACTTTATTAAAGTGGAGAGCCAAGGACACTTGTTCTTGTTTTGAAGGACACGGAGCAGACAGGTAGCCCGGTCGCAAGGCCCGGGTGGCCGCCGGTTTGTGTGTATGGCAACCCAAGCGTTTATAGACTATTTGATCGAACGATAGGGGAGCAATCAGGGAGCGTAGAATATCCGTCATATTGGCTTGAAGGACGTGTGACTCTGTATAGAAACCTTTGGCACTTTAGCGCTCGACTACCGTGATTAATTCGCCGGCATACTTCTGAATACGGCATGGAAAAATATTGACTCATTAGCGCTGGTGTTATGTGTGGACAGCGGCGTTGGTTTACTGCAAGTACCCGCTCGATTCTCCGAAGACACCGTCTGGACAAGCCCGCACAGCGGTAAACATCACAGAGAAGACCGTTCGATATGTAGGATTCAGGTGGTGCTAGTTGAGGGGGGGGGGGGCGTTTGTTTAGGAGTATACACCAAATTCCTCCGTTGCAACGCTGGAAGAACAAAGCCAGCAGCATCATGCCATACTCCTCGCTTGATAACTTGTACTTTTCCACTGGGCTCTCTCCATAAATTAGAAACACTGAAATGAAATAAAAAAACAAGGGTATGCTAAATCAAGCGGGCGTTTGCTTGGTAGTGTCACGTTCGAGAGAATTACGACAGAGGCAAAATGCTTGTGTTGGGAAGATAAAAAGTCTGTTTAGACTCGCCACAAGTGTGCTAAATTAAATTTGTCATTTAGCCGTGCAATTCTTTCCTCCCCCTTAAATACGGGTTCGACCACCTGTTCAGATCTGTATCAGAAAACATGTAGCAACCGTTCAGTTTTGTCTCGTAGCCTTATTTGCTGGATTTAGTCAGGTAAAATCCTACATAAACCTAAAGTAACGTCGAGGGAGAGAAAGAGATTAAACGCAACCGTATCAAATTAGTCTCCAAGCAGATGTAAGTAGATTTTGTAGATCCTGTGTAGCCTTTTATGTGTTTCTACGTCTGTATCTATAGTTGTGCTTTTTTTGTTCAGCTTCTATACTTCTGAAATGTTCCGTGCATGAACTGGACACATGCAGCTTCTTAATGATAACAGCCTCTAGTGTATATTGCGTACAACTCAAAATGTAAATATACAGATGAGTAAACAACTGAATTAATTACAATCCAGTCACAGAGAAGTTTATACCGTGTCCGTTTATCCCAAATAATCCTTGACATTACAAGTCTATATCTCTGGGCCCAATGACAGCAAAGCAGATTAGACTACATAGATGGACACTTTTTAGACGTTGACGGTATGATGGATAAACAAAACTATCACAATTTAGTTGACATGTTTTTTTCATCAATGGTTCTCTTTTTTGCCACCGCTATATTTTGGGGGTAAACAGAAATTATCAGAAACGCTTGCACGTGATGAGGATATCATTCAAATGAAAGAAATCTTTTCTTACGAAGTAGACAGAAACGTTCTAAACTCTATAATGATGTTAACCCTGTACAACAGATCAAATTTTCCATTGTATTTTTTGAATAAAAAGAATGTAACAAAAAGGAAAGGAGATTGTTCTAAACGTTTTGAAATAGCGTTTTATAGTAAGGTTACAGCAACAACTGTATGGAACCGTTCTGAATTCTTTTCTATCCTTGAATGTGTTAAAGGTACAAAAGAGACGTTCTGATATATGATATGGAAAATATACTCATCACTGGGAGTGGCTAGGTAGGTTGAAAAAAACGAACAGCATTTACCTTTCTACCTGGGTCCAAGTAATTAAGAACGGGCCTTTGAAACATCTTTATCAACCATTATATTTCATACATTCCATATAATATGTAAGACGACGGTGAGAAAGATCATTCTACAGCGAATTAGATCATAGATACATGTAATCAACTATATTTTTATAATAAAACTCTAAAAAAAACAGTCAAAAAGCAACATAGTAGTCAGCATTAGAAAGGCAAAGCTACCGGTACCCAACTAACTAATAACAACACACTGCGTAGTTTTCTTGTATTTCCAATACTGGGGTATTTGGGTGAAGGTAAGTAAAAAAGCTATCACATGAGTATCATGCAATAAAAACTGGGTCCTCTATAGCCACGTTACAATAAAAAAATCACAAAAATTTCTTTCATATTCATCTCTTGTAAGACGGAAATTGTACAGTTTTTCGAGTGAGTTTAACCTAGTGTTGGTTCGAATTGTATCAATCCATTTATCCCGAGAAGCTATCAGTTGACACTGACTGGTAGTCCGTGTGCACAGGGTTTAACGGTGTCATGTCAGACAGCACCGGGCAACCAAACAAAGATAAACATGTCTCTGTCCTTCCCAATCTTTCCTACCAAAGTCTGACTGAAAATATCAAGCGTAGATTACATGTCTGTGATTTGAGATGTGTGCATTTTTGCGTGTGGGTGTGTGTACGGATATAGTTATGTCAATGTTGTAGAATAGATGTATTTTGTACGGCAAAAAGATACGTTAGGATCCGTACTTTTGCAAGTAAGGTCCGGGTCACATTCGTCGCAAGATTGTCGTACGATCGCATGCAAATGAAGAAAATTTTTGGGATAGTCGTGTAAAGTCAGCTGTTTTTGTACCAAAAAAATGCTGTCTTAGATTCTCGTTGACAGTTGGTTCTGTCAGAGTCTGCTTAATTTTTGAAAATCCTACGACATCAAAATCGTACGACGACCTACGACGAATTTGACCGCCCGTAAGCACTGTGTCCTCTTTCCACTGTTGTGACCTTCTAGCCTCCTGTGCAGGCCTCCGAGCGGGTGGGAGTTTTGATACTGCGTTTTGTACAATTGTTTAAAGCGTTCTTTGGCAAAAAAAATTCCCACCCGCTCAGGAGGCCTACACAGGAGGCTAGTGACCTTCGATGCTGTCATCTGAGGCATGGGTGACCTTCTCGTTCCGCCCCCCCCCCCCCTCCACTCCACTCGATCCGTCATGTAAGGCTGCGTGTCAAAGTCATGTCCGTGACAGTTTGCGGGCTGCCGGCGCCCCCAAACAAGCGCATTCACTCCCAACCGCCAATTAGCAGGCACTGAAGAATGGAGCCAGGTCAAGGCGTGCAATTTAACGGTCCGCGCGCCCGCAAAATGAAGCGAGAACGCCTCCTCAATGTCCCGTTACGAGCAGTGGAAGAAAGAGATAGAGAGAACTGTGTCCCTTATGTGTCTTGTTGTGGTGCTGACACGGAGGCGAGGGAGCGGAAAAAAGGGGGGCCCTGGCCGTGTGGCTATAGCTCTCAACCAGAAGGGCTTTCACTTCTCTCAAGGGTTTTTATATCGGTCTGGAGTGGGATAAAGTTTACGTTATGCGGAGTTTGGATCAAGCCCAAATTACAGGACCTCGTGCTAGTGGGATTTGCTGTCAATTGGGTGATAATAGGTTAAGTACATGATAATTGGTTATTGGCCATTAGTTTCGTCACCCGTGTAATCGGGGCTATCAGGACTCTAGTCGGGCGTGAAGGCCTCACTTCTGTTCCGCAGAACTTCATCACTTGACGCATCCTGTCTTCTGCCTCGCCTAAGATTCTGCTCGACATCATTCCACAAAAGAGAGGAGAAGGAGAAGAGTTGGCAGATAAAGTACCCATTTTTTATAGTAATTTTGGTACTTAATTCACGACGGTGGGCTTCGAACCCAGGACCCACCGACATTGGACCCCCTCTTTTGTCGCGCCTCGCAATTAGCGTGCCGTAATGAGATGTAAGTGATGTAGTACAAAGTGGCTGTATTTTTGGAGAAAACTAAATACGACAGCAAGAAGAATGGCCACCCGAGACCCCTCTCTCGCATTCTAAACAGAGCAGAGTGTATTATGTTAGCCTACCATTCTACCTCTGATTGGCACGCCTACAAAAACTGATCCGCCACAATGGAGATGTCAAACAGTGGGACATTTCATCGCCCATGATTGGCCGTGCAAGAATTCGCCTTTATGAAGGCTCCGACCACCCAGGAAGCTTGTTTTACCGACTGAGAGCAAACCTTAGCACACACCGTGCCACACACAAGGTGGTGGCTCGGGAAAAAATCCCTGGTAAATCCAGCGGGACGCGGCTGAAAGTACGCCGGGAGAACACCTCAGGGAACGCCGCCTGGGTCCTCCTAGCCGAGACGGTAGCGCCTCGCCGGGATGCCACCCCGGTCCTTGTCAAATTAGGTCGGCTACAGTCCGCTGCGTGTCTGAGATGTGTAAGCAAAGCTGAAATGGACGATGTGCTAATACAGGCGTATCCCATTCAATTACGCGTAAACCGACTCTTGAGGGCAAACGCTTAGTCTGTGATTGTGTTTCACTCGGCCATCAGCGCTGTAAGACTCGAGTGTGGAGAGCCCACTTCAGCAGAGGGTGTCTTCTCCGCGCGGCATTCTTGTCAGATTAGTCTCAGACACCCCACAGACACGCACCTATATTTTAATCCATATGTTTCTTTTCATAACTGGATAGAGACGGTACGCTGGGGAGCACTTGATCCAGGTAGGATCACTACAATCCTCTCGGTGCTCAACAAGGTGTGTCCGGGCGACCTGGCCGCGCGCAGCCCCGGTAAAGACCAAGGGGTGAATTCGGGCCGCGGTCACACCGGACCCAACCCTAGCCTTCTCTCGCTCTTTCACGCCTCTTACCAGCGTGCCACGCTCCAGCGCCAGCACATCCCCCCGTCCGCCCTCCCGAAACAAGAGGGCTCTCATCCGAGCTGTTTACACCTTTTCATTGGAAATTTTAGCGCGTTCTGCTTCAACAAGAAGAGCACACCGTGCGCTGTAACGCGAGCCCGCTCAGGTGCGAGCGGCGCAGGAGGATTGTGTCAGGCACGTCTTCCCTTCAGAGAGAAAAAAAACGGACGGATTGTTTAGAAGGGGAGAGGGGAAGACAACGGCAACCCACCAGCGACTCAAGAGAAGTGAGCCACTAATCTCAAAGGCACCATTGTCCGAATTGCTCATACCCAACAGCCGTTCAGTGGATTGCCATTAATGCGGCATTATCGTTCGTTTGTCGAAGCTTAGAGGCTCTGTCTAGAGTACGCCGGGAGACAGGATTTCACCATTGTGTCAAGTATCAGTGTAAAGTAGTTTGTAGAGACAAGTATAAATGAATCATCACATACATATATATATCTATAAAACAGAAACATTGCTTAAATTTTGAACGAAGAAAAGATATATGTTGGGTTTCGCTGGTTGATCCAGGTGTAAAAGGGGACTCGGTAGGTGTTCACCTGAAATAAAAACACCCGTCATTTACAGTACTTGGGTGTTGCTTTACAACAACACTTCAGCTGGAGGGTGAGCTCTCCAATTTTGTTGTGGATCCCCTCTCCAGGCTAGGCCGTGCACTCCTACCGTAACACGAGCGGACAGATGTACTTTGGGTAGGTTAGGCCGGGATCCAAGGTTCGCTCCGATGTTTATATGGGCCGTATTTCGACAGGGGCAACTCAAAACAGCGCACTGGTGGACGGGCTAATTAAGTTGTATACATCGCATTGTTTGTATGTTTTTCAAACTTCGCCGTGCTTTGCGCCCTTATCGTAGGTGTATCAGTGGTTGGTTATCTCACACGATCTCATGGCCCTTTTGGTTCCCTCCCACTTCTTGCGTATTTAATGGCGATGTCAGCGCCGCCAACACCCAATCAAATGACTCTGCGGGCGACCGGCTGACAAATTTGTGATGTCAACCACCTTGTTCGGCCCACTTGACTGTCGGGCCGCCCACAATTCCATGGGAGGCTGGGTGCATAAGGGACTTGGGTAGAGAGCTTACCTCACTCCCCAGTGTACACCAAATACAGGGGGAGCCGGCTGGTTCCGCGTTTGGTTCTACCAACAACACACCTTTAATCCCGGAATTACGGACCATTCAGACTTTTTACCTCCCCCCTCGATCTGACCAGATTCTGTTTGGTTTACCTTTTGGTCTACAGGAAGCGAACAGGTCTCCGTCTCTCAGATGGATCCCAAAATGTCGCTGAACAGTAAGACCAGCTTTACGGTGAAAGACATCTTGGACATGCCCGAGGCCAAGCGCCAGAGCCCCGACACTGGGTCTTCCCTCACCGGCAACATGGCCTCCGCCACCTCGGTGGGAAGTGCGTCCCACGCCGGCCAGCTCTCGCAGGGTTCATCGGCGCTACCCCCGTACTACGACGCCAGCGAAAACCCGTACATGAGGTGGCTAGGAAGTGCGGAAGAGATGCAGTACAACTGTAAGTATATAGAGAGCACGTGTTTAAGTGTGCGTAACATTGTTCTAAAGTGCCTTATCGAAGTGCAGTATTCAGAACTTCCTGTCTCAGCTGTGGACTCTCAGGCTAGTTACACACCCGGCCGTGTCAGATCTATCGGGCCAAACAGCACGGACAGCTAAACAATATACCCAGTACCAACACAAAACCTGAAATCACAACAAAACCTTCTTACTGTGTTTCATTCAAGTTTAAACTTAACGTTTTCGTTAATTTGATTTTCAAGTTCTTTTACATTGCCTTCATGATATACCTTATGATATTTCAACGCTTGGTGTTTGTTTATACTCTACAGCTTTGACACATATCGCCTCGTCTCAGAGCAGTCCGGGGTCGTCCACGGGTGCCGACACTCCGAGCACCGCAGACGCCAAGAACACGGCCGACAAGGTCGACTTCGACGACGAAGAGGACGAGGACGACGACGGCTCGACGACGGGGAGCGCGAACGACGGCACCGGGAACAGTAGTTCTCCCGGCGGGCAGGGCGACCAGCCCAAGAAGCGGAAGAGACGAGTCCTGTTCTCCAAGGCGCAGACGTACGAGTTGGAGCGGCGGTTCCGCCAACAACGTTACCTGTCCGCCCCCGAGAGAGAACACCTGGCTCGCCTCATCCGCCTCACCCCGACTCAGGTGAAAATCTGGTTCCAGAACCACCGGTACAAGTGCAAGCGTGCGCAGAAGGAAGGACACATGGACACCGGGCTGAACCCGCTCCCCTCCCCGCGCAGGGTAGCGGTGCCCGTGCTGGTACGGGACGGGAAGCCCTGTCAGCCGACGGTGACGTCTTGTAACGGCTACATGAAGCCCGTGGACAGTATGCTGACCGGCATGAACATGAACATGCACCACTCCGCCATGCAGACCATGCAACACATGCAGCAGCAAATGCAGCCGCTTCAGACTATGCCTTACCAATACCCCATCATGCCCAACTCTTCTCTCTCCACATCGTACGGCACTTGGGCATGGTGAAACAAAATCATATGAAGAAGGAAAATCAAAACAAACGCTTCACAAAACTTTTCCAGGGAAAAGTAGACTAACTTTATGTGACGTTATAAGATGAGTTGCAGTATGCGTAGTCGGCCCGAGAGCTTGTTGCAATAGACACATGTCGAACGGCATCAGAGGAGTCCTCGAAATATTTCATAATCGTGACTCTCTCTCAACGTCCACCTCACAAGTTTGTGTGTGCGGAAATTCGCGACGACTCGCTGACAAAAAAGGTACTCTTGAATGTTTTCTTCGTTTTCATACCGCAGCATCTTATAAGGACATGGACTATAGAGTGAGGAGTGGGTCTGTTGTTGGCCACTCGTCCACCTGAGTGGAGAACTCTTGTCAAAACAGAAAACCCTTCATAACAATTGTTGATGTGCCAAGTAAAGAAAGTTTCACGTACATAACAGGTGTACAGTTATAACAACAGAAAACGTCTCTGGTTAAGGTTCTAATAAGTAAATTATGTGTATAACTTTATTTTTTCGTCTCACTTACGTTTGTGTATCCTTGTAAAGAATATTTCGTGTTGTAAATTATGTACATGGGTTTTTGCGGTTGATTCTTTGTTTTTCGGGCGAGCCGAGATGTAAGCCCTTAAGCTGGCCTTAGCACACAAAGGGACAGGGCTCCGAATAATCTATACCGTTTGATTCTTTCCTCTAATTCTAAACAGTTACCTAGCCTTACTGCTTAACGTCTCGTTGGAATAAAGAGAGAAATCTTGCTGACTTAAAAAATACTGTTTGCGGCGTCCTTTTCTCCTCGTTCAAAGCGCAGGGCCGCCAGTGTAAACTTTGCCAAGGCATATCTCAGAAGACGAGGCCCGCATTCGCACAAAGACTTAAGTATGGAAGCAAATTGGTTCTCAATTGATCTATTCAAGCGGTGGCGGGGAAGGACAACCCGGCCCTCCAAAAATTCCACTTGTGTGTGCCCGTGTGGTGCCCCGGCTTGCATACGCTGGCGGCCCCCGCTAACTAGCTGGTTCAACAATCTTGTTTGACGTTGGTCAAGTTCCCCCAACAAACCGGCCTGCCCCCGAGGCGCTAGCACGTGGCGTCCGGTAGCCTTCCAAGGAACTTCCCCCTTCTTTAACTCACCATAAAATTGATATTGTAACACAGTATTGTCGTGTGCATGTCCCTGATATTAATGTACCCTAACTCTGACCTCCGCACGACCACAATATGCTTATTTGCATTGCACCGTAGGGCCATTTTATGGAAGCTGTCTCAAAGGCCAGGGCTTGTCTTTCTTCCGTATCCGGTCCTTTTGTGGTTACATAGACTTGAAAATACTTGACTTGAAAGGAAGAGAATATATTACTGTCTCCTAAGAAATAAGAATCCATTTACAGAACCTTTAAGGCAACCGATCCGCGTCGTTGAGATTCAAATTATATTCAGTAAAAGGTTTTCTGTCAACGTTAAGCCTAAGGTTGTTACTTGTGGGAAAACATTGTTTTGTCTCGGTGCTTTCTAAGAAACTTAATAATGAAAACATATATCGGAATTGTAAAAACACCTTTGTACCTTTGCAACGAAAGTTGCGAGTCTTTTTTTAGATACAACAGGAACACTTTTATTCGATAATTCGATTTTTCTATGTGTAATGTGTACCGTTACACTGAAACTATGTTGTGTTTTTAATCGACATTCGATACAGCAACATGTAAAAGAAAAGCTGTAACAAATAGTCGAAACATAATTTATGCACACTTGAGTTTCTTCTATCTCTTAGAATTTCAATGAAGAAAATCAACAATCTTCTGGTGTAAACTATTGTCATACTTGCAACGGATGTAATATAGCAGGCCCGTCATACAGAGTTTTTTTCTCAACAAAATGTACCAAGAATGTACAATATAAACAATGATGATTACTACAAATGGGCAGTGAATCCATTTAAGTAGAAAACACACACTTCCTATGAAAGTTTACATGTATGCATATTTCAATGTATATGTCTCAGGGGAGATTGGAATCCAGGGGAGATTGGAATCAAGGTTTTTAATTATTGTAAAATGTGCTGCATACTACTCACTAGTTTTTGACGTTAGCTATAGACTAAGGTTACTGTCACTAGTGAGTAGTATGCAGCACATTTTAAAGTTAGAAACAATAATTAAAAACCTTGATTCCAATCTCCCTTGGACTCCAATCTCCCCTGTGACATATACACATATTGCAGTGTGGTTACACATGCACTGGGTAACTTTATAAATTTGCCAATAATGGAATTCTATAATATTCACCCCTTCTCCCAAGCGATACTAACTAAAAGAAAAAAAGAAACTTTATATGAATATAGCATTTCTGTCAGTGAAACAAGTAGTACTGCTTTCGCAATCTAGAGTTCAAGGAAAGGAAGAACTCGACTTTTACTATATAATCATTATGGCAAGGTCTACATGCTAAATGGATACTTATTCTGAAATCAATAAACTTTTAAATCGTTGGCATTCTCATTAAAACTAAAACTGTTTGTAAGGATTCTGTTTTTAAAACAAAATTGTTCAAGTTATTTGGTAACTTTCGAAGCTCAGCTCATTTAAAAATGTCTTTGTTAATTTGTAAATAGCAAGGTGTGTGTTTTGTGGAAGAGACTTAAAACAGATGATCTATGATCTTTAATTACATTTGTCTGCTATTCTGGGATTGGACGGAAACCTGGCTCCTACCGTATTAACTGTGTTCCAAAAAATGACGTTAGGTAAAATGGCGCAGAGATAACAACTGCAAAGCAAGTAAGTGGTTTCAA
Organism: Branchiostoma floridae x Branchiostoma japonicum; assembly: GCA_013266295.2. Classification (NCBI taxonomy): domain Eukaryota; kingdom Metazoa; phylum Chordata; class Leptocardii; order Amphioxiformes; family Branchiostomatidae; genus Branchiostoma; species Branchiostoma floridae x Branchiostoma japonicum. The sequence continues at coordinate 11,736,452 of CM023840.1, forward strand.
GACAAGATGATCACCATCTGGTTTTTAGAAGCAGAAAACGAGTCATGAAAGTGTTTTTCTGTTTTTCTTACACCATTTTGTTCACGCGAATTATTTAAAACCCTGGCACATATATCATACATGTACATTTTGCAAATAGACGTGAATAAAATTTTCTTGTTGATTTATAAATGTTGATTAAATACAGATCAAGACTTTGGGAAGAACGATACATCAAGTTCCGTGTAAGACTCGAGTACGACATACTTGAACTGTGTTTTGTTTAGGGAAATTTGATATGGCCATTTGCTACATATAGTTCGTTTTTGCTATATACAAGAAATGTTCTTATATTTGTTTTAATCGTAAAAACTGTTGCGTTCTGGGCGACAAAACTGTTCTTCAAAATTGCCATTTAAATTACTACTGCTTCACAAAATGATCTCAGAATGAAGTCTGTTGGTGTGAGAAATACTAGTAATTCCTTAAGTAGGGGGATAAGTAAGAAAGGGTTTGAAGGATAGCAGGGGTTCCTTGAAAACCTTTTGTCCGGGCTGACCACAGCGCGTTGACCAGGTGTTGGAACTGGTCATTTCCACCATCTGTTGTCCGTGCTTCTAATTAAGATGACCAGTTCATTAGTGGACTAAACCAATGGGTTCTCAAACAGACCTCTTTTATATGAAAACACCAATGAAATGTGAAAACATAGACTATACATAAACATGCATACATGCAAAATTATAAAATTGTAAAATATTGATTGAATGTATTGTGTACATTAATAGAATACCACCAAATTCCCATCAACAAGTTTCTAATCGACCTGTCGGGTAACTTTTAACTATGATAGATTGATAGAACATGGCACACAAAAATTAAAGAACATAGTTGATATGAAAAGCTGACTCATATATATATAAAAGATTAGATCTGATCGATTAAAAAAAGAAAGAGATTATGCTAACGTCAAATATCATGATCCACGAATTACTTTTCTAACTCTAGAAACACACACAGCTACAGAGCTACATGTAGACATCCAAGTAATGAAATACACAATAAAACAGTAACTCAAACAACTAGATTAGAAAAAAAATAAATAGATTAAAATCCAGCTGCTTGAGTAACTATTTTCTTGTGCAGCTACAGAGCTAGGTGGTATGGTACTAGCGGTACTGTATCTGTGTTCACTGTGTTATTCGGTTTGGTAAGTATGTAAGAAACAAAATATTATGCGACTCAGTTTTTGCATTGCGATAATTTTTGGCCAGAGGCCCTATCGCAGAAAGGGGGAATCTATTATTTGAGAATCTTGCTCAGAAAGGTCAAGGAATTGTGGACTGAAAGGAAATGAAAATGGCTTGGCGGGGAGTAGACAGAATCTCGCGGCGGCACCGGGAGTTGTGAGATGGCCTCACACTGGGACCGTGCTCTCCGCGGCGACTTCATCTAACCAACCGCTGAGTCATATTTAATATCCTTCAAACATAATCACACCAGACGTCTAATCCGCCGAGTTACCAGTACCGCTTTTGCGTCAGGCTTGAAAAAATTGGCTTGGGGAAAATTGGACAAGATTGGAATATAATGCTCGGGGATTATGAGAAAATTACTTCGGAGGTTGGCGGATAAATAGGTAGTCCTGCTCTTCAATGGTTGAAGATATACACTTCAGGTAGTTGTTACACGGGGCTACCTGTAGCGTTCTGCGCGATCGGTTCCCACTTTATTCCTTAATTTGTCGATAATTTCCGTAATACCCGGTTTCGGCAGGATTCTTTTTGGTAGCAAATGACTCCAAATGGGCTCATTCGCCAATCGGTTAGTGACAGTTGGTGAAAAGACCGCCGTTTTGGCCTCTGTGATGTAAATTTGCCCATCTTTGGTGATTTTCTACTCTACACGTCGAGGGTAGTGCTTAAAACCCATCAGGGACGACTGCGGCAATGGATAATCCTCCAGTAATTCGTCGAGGTGAACTTTTACAAAGACTTTTCTATTTGTGGGTAAATTACCTCCTGGTGTCTGTGAGCCCCCACGGTCGAGTCTAACACCTCGTCCTCTAGTCTCAACAACAAACAAGATACGGGATCGACTGATTAGCATTGAATTCTGTGTATGGACAAATTCTCTGTTGAAATTAATTTTCTCTCGTTCATTGTCCCGATGAAATATTTCTCTGGCAGAAGTGACAAGGTATTTTGGGCTGCCATAACAAACAAAAGAGGGACAATCTAAAGCCTGTACAAGCCGTGGGGCGGGCTGTATTATGTTGTGTGTGTCTAGTGATAATGGCGTTGTCATTCGCTTATTCTTTCCGACGTCGGGACAACAAAGAGAGCTCTCGGTTCGATTCGGTCACGCCTTGCCGAATATGTCCTCGCTCCCGTTTCAGGTGGTATATTTATGACCGCCTCGTGATTTTTCATCGTCCACCCGCCGGACGCGCCCGACAACTGCCGACAACCTCCGATGTCGTTTCGGCTGTCGCAGTCGAAAAGAACACGACAGTTTCGACGTGGAAGTTTTCTGCGGTGTTTGCAGGTTGTCGTGCCTTTTAAGATTGGGAAATGGCGGCGTATTGTTCGCCCCTCTCCCGACCAGAACCCGGACGTGATAGGGTGTCTGACGGGAGGCACAAAGGGCATAGCTGCGAACAGAATTAGCTCTGCAAATAAATGTATCTCGATCTAAAAAAAACTGCTCTCAACATACCTCTAAAATGAATCATATTCGTGCCTGACACTCCACAAAACTCAACAGTTTGCTTCCCTAGAACTCTAGAAGCCATTCGTAAAATGAAGACAGAATTGCAAACGAAAATACGGTGATTTTTTTTGCGGGACCGAGTTGAGCTATGTGTCATGTATGGGGCAGTCGACCGGGTCATTTCAAATTTGTTGGTTCGGCTCTCTGCGCTGTTTACCGATGTTTGAAGACCGGCATTGTAACGATGTCGACTGAAGGGCCTGAATAGGTTCTTCAGCCAGAAAAACATAGTATGCGTAGTAGCTATTGACTGACATTCGGACGGAGTTCCGCTTGAGAGGCATGCCCGAGTTTACCTAGCGCATAGCTGACAATATTGAGAGCCTGCCTCTCTTCTGTATTTCTATATGCCAAATTCTTAAATGATGTATAATTGACGTAAGTGGCATTTTCCTTTGGTACATGTACATACTTGCACATGTGATGAGCGATTAAACTTTCAGTGTTCGCTACTAAAACAACAAATAGATGAATGGGTTGCCTCGTCCGTTTCTAGTGAGAAAAAAACGTCTCTCAACGCAGTTTTAGTTGAACATGGGTTTTGGGTATCAACAAAAGTGTACACGGTTTTTGCATCTTGAATAACGGTGCCGATATTATTGACTAGGACAAAAAGACTGTCTGACACGCGAATGGGGGAACAATTTGCCAAATCATAGTAAAACAGTGTGACATTTACCATTAATTCATGCCGGCTTATATCATACTCAAATGTACATACAAAACAGCCATTACATTTGTAACCAACTTAGAAAAGCGTCTGCAAACATATACATCTATCTAAATCTATCAAACATCAATATTCTATTGTAAGGATGTACACGTTTAAGTTACAAATACCCTGGGCTTATGTGCATGCAATGTACAAAATAAATAACCAAGAAGTTTATCTACGTATATCTACAACTCTGAAATATCTACAGTCTATTGTGAAGATGTTCCCAGCTAAATAAAAAAAATATGTGAAGCAAACCAACAACAGTCCAAATATTCCAAACTGAAAACACAATGTATTCATGTCACAACACTTCTGTTTTAAACGGTAGGTATGTGGTGGAGTAAATGTTGTTTTTAATGTTCTTAACTGCTGTACTATTATATACATGTGTTATATGTAGATGCAAATTCTAAAACTATGTGTATAGCCCAATTGTATGTGTAAAAAGACTCAGCGTTTTCACAATTGATCATTTTTTATGTTACATCTTTATTATTATTTCAGTAAATTGTATGTATATTATTTTGTGCATTCTTTCTCTCATATTGTATGTTATATCCAGTGGTTCCGCTTAAATAATTCTCTCATGTTGTATATTATAATGCAGTAGCGCCGCTTAGATACGCGTATCGCGAAACACCTGGCGAACGGCACCACAATTTTCATATCTATATTTGAATTTTTAAAAAAATGGCGCAGGGTAAGTCTCTACCTTTCTGCGTGTTTGGTAAGGTTAACCGTCAGGATTACCTAATGGCGTCTTCTAGACACGGATCTAAGACGAACAGGGACAGGTGTACACACCCAGGTGTTTCGCCCCATCGGGTAAGATCCCAAGACATTCAGGTAAGTTGAGAGTTTAAGACGGCAGGTGTAAACCATGACAGAGAAGGTTGGCTGCCTTGAACTTAACGCCCTTGCACATTTCCCATTAGGGGCCGCCCAGTTTATTCCAGCTCGATTTTCTAAATCCTGCAGAAAAGCTGCTAAGTCTAAGTTAACTTGGGTAGTAGTGGGACACGTTTCAGCCGACACTGAGACTTCTAGCAGGCAAGGGAGAATTGTACACCTGTCGCTAGCTGTGCTACCTGACTCGACCACCTGAGGAGCTCAGAACGCGCCAATTTCCGTGCCTTTCTGTCATCGCTATTGTGGCGGGAAAGTTCAAGGTATCGTGCCATGCATATGCTGTGGTGGTGACGGATACACGGCCGTATGGAGCCCCGCGGTCCTGAGTAGTTTTTGTTTTGCGGTGTTGTGTAGCGCCCGGTAGGCGGTGGGATGTAACTCTCTAGGCGGAGTTGTACCGTAGCGACCCCAGCGGCGGCCTAGACGGCCTGTTGGCCCGGGTCACCCGAGCTGTTGTCGGTAATGCCTGCGGCCTACTACCCTTGGGTTACGTTACCAACCCCAACAACGTAAAACAACACTGTGCCACCCTCAGCCCCTTATCCACCGGTAAGGTATACTTGACACAACGACCGGGTAACGTTAATACTCCCCGGGATAAAAGCAACCCTTCACTTCAGCTTATCCGTTAGTAATAGAGCTGATCGGGGAGTACAATCGACTTGTCAACCGCGAGGCGTCTGATAACCGAACCCGGGAACTCCATTGTTTCTGAAGAGGCGAAGATAAGGGGAAACAAGACGCCCACTTTGTCACAAGTTGTACCACTTTAGAAATTAAGAGGGATTTTTGTCAGCTGAGCTAGGTCGTGTTGTTCTTGAGGGGAAGCAAGAGCAAGGTGTTCGACCCCAGTCCGATATCGTGTGTGCCGATATAAAAGAAAAGTCCACACATCTTTTGGAGAAGTTTCTCCACCAGAATTTCTTCTGTGTGTACAAACTAACAGCGTGCCCAAAACAGAGCAAGAATAACCCATAATATACAGTAAAAGTATAACAACCAGTCCCAAATAAACTTGTGGTGTGAGATATTCGACACGTTTGTTTCTGGAGCGCTCAAGTGGTTATAGCTAGGGCCTCCGTGTGTGTCTACATCTCCAAAAGATTGGCGCGGGCTTTTTTAATTGAAACTCAAATAGGACGGTTTTATTTGCAAAGTACTTGGCATAGCGATGTTGTGCACGATGAAGGGTACAGGGGCACACGCACCCAAAGATCTTCCAACCGCTTCAGGGTGGTCAAACCATAGAGGAGACTATCTCTGAAAGCTTAGCCATCTCGGATAGAAGGGATCTGTAAGCGAAATCGGCCCCTGTCCCGGTGGTATTAGGGTGAATTATTAGGTAGATACGCTACAAACTTATTGCCTCCTTCAAAACAAATGAGTCGTAAATCAGGTAAACACTCCGAAACTGCCCGTCACAAATCTTACTAGTCCTCACTCGTCAAAAACACATACACACACTCAAACACTGCAACATTCCGTCGCGCACAAGGTGTGATTTTTGTGTGTGTGTGTGCAGTAGTTGTTTCATCGATCAGTCGGTGAGGTCTAAGTTCCAAGTTTCGGCGATCTTTGTTCAGCCTGTGTGACGTTTTTGTGAAAGCATAGTTTATGTTCTGACGTGCCTCTATGCGGGTTCGTGCTGGCTGGCTGATAAGTCGGGAGATAGAAAGCCAACCCACGGATTACGCCTCGCTATTATATGTTTACTCTCTAGCTAGGATACTAGAAACAGTCTGGCATCCCCCAATTCACTAACGGTACACACGTACACAATGGCCGCGGCTAGCCGGGCTTAGCTTCAACACCACAGATTACAGATCTGAGGGAAAAAACGGCGGGAATTCTCGCTCGTCTGACAGAAAAGCACGACAAATCCAGGTTTGATAAGATTTTTCGGCGGGACGTTTGTTGTCGAGTCTCTCGCCAAAGGTGCTAATCTCAGGTTAATTATTTGATGATTTTCTTTACCGTAGGCTCGCTGCTTGACCCTTGCATGATATCGGCAGAGTGTTTGTCCAGCGATACGGCCTTTGTCTCGTGTCTTGATTGGCGTATACTCTTTACAATGGGATCCCAGACGATAGGACTCTTCACAAAAATGCTTGTTCTCAGCAAGTCCATTTTTTCTCCCCATTTTAATATTTTTTGTACCACAGACACAAACATGGCTATACATGCGGTGAAATAAAACACCGAGCGAATTGCTGAATATTTGGGGTGAGTTTAAATGTGTTCACAGACGAAAGCTGGAACGCAAACGAATAATACTGGTGAGAAAACACGAGGAGATCTCCGAGTGCTTGTTCACCCCCTCGTGGTGCGAGTTTGTCCAAACTCTACTACACGATAATGGGTCGCGATAGAGAGAGAAGAACAACCAGCCTGAGCAAACCCTCTGTCATCCTCTCTTGAGCCGCTACAAAGGTTGAAGTGGCAGCAAACATAGTTCGATCTTCAGCCTCTGACAGATCTCCTAAACGCTCAACTTTTTTTTACACAATCACCGAGACAAATTTTCCTCAGTGACCAAAGTTTAAATCCAAGGACGTATGCTAAATTTGCCGCATTGTAAATTCTGTCAATTGTTATCGCTCTTTGCCGTCGTAAACAACACTCCCTGGTCCTAAAAGACACATAATTAAGCCCAAGTGTTTGTTATATATACGGCTTCATTTTCGAGGCCCTTATCAGTTGACTGTATCAAGCACTGAGCCCTAGATAAGGGAACGCAGCAGAGGGGCCCAGCTCAGCAATGTTTGCTCGGTTGAAATACCTGTTTTCATTTGTGGATGAATTTGTTACAGAGCTGTGCCCTCAGCAACCCGGAGTTAAGCTCCTCTCTCCAAAAATAGTTGGACAAGTGGCGGTGCGTGTGGATCAGACGACATTTACAAACTCCCCTCCCAAAAACAAGTAATAATAGTTTGGCTGTAACGGTGCGTGTAAACCAGACGACATTTAGAAGCTGCTCTCCTCCCAAAACAGTTAGGCTGTAGTGGTACATTATGTATGTATAAATCAGACGACACTAGGGAGCTGCCCTCCTCAAAGATACTAGTCATAGTTGGTACGTGTAAACCAGACGACATTCAGAAGCTCCTCTTCCCAAAATAATTGGGCTGCAGCGGTACGTGTACAGATCAGACGACATTTAGAAAACGCGGTAGGGAAGGAAAATTTCAACCGAAAAAACGTATCCCGTGGCCAGTTTGAATGTAGACTGTATTGCCAATTGTTTGGATCCATCTCACTGCCATGTCATGGTAAAATGACAGAGCAAAATGATATGAAATCTTCAATACTTTGTGGGACCTTTCAGTGCCCATATAATCTATATGTTAGTCGTTACAAGTCGAATTGGACTGCGCGTAAATGTATCACCCTGAGAATTGCACAAGCTCGACCATCCATTCGCAGCTTGATCTGTAGTCTGTGTGTGGTGTTTGTCAAATTGTCCCTCAGAGTTTTCTCTGATAGATGCACGAATGTTACACGAACGTGACTTGAGTGTAGCAAGGTACTGCAAAGTGCTCTTTACCAAAGCCTTCACCTACTTTCATCTGCAGCACTATTCTTAACAACCACCGCGCTCTATTATGCCGCGTTTATGTGAACTTAAAGTGCTAAACGTTACTGTAAAATAATTCTGTGAAGTAAAATGTTGGTTTTAAAATTTCACTCCATAATTTTAACACGGACACAGAAATGATACACGCTGATGGAAGAAAGATCAACAGAATATTCCACAAAATACCGATGCCTTTATTTGTGGCGCTTCTAAAAAGCACATGTGAGTTTATAGTAGTTGCTGTGCTCAGTCTGAGCTGTTGTGTGCACAGTGTCGGGCACTAAAACCGTTCCAGGCGAGACTGTCACGTCTTCCAGCCACTGATTACTATTCCCGCCATTGTCCCCAGGTGGCGATGTTTAGATTTAGGAGATTCTTTCTAAGGACGGCCACTTCACTGTCAAATAAAGTACCAGAGGTGTGCTGACAGAGACACACCTGTCCGGGTTACGGCTCGGTTTTTACCACCCAGGGGTTCAGATAAAGGTCCTGTTTGTTCCAGACGCCCCCCTCCCACACACCTCTCCTCACACAACTTGGTCTCACTGCGCAGGCGTGCTATCCGGGCATTCGACCAGGTCAAGTGGAATTTCTATTTAGGCATTATAAGCTTGCCCAATACAGCCATCACTGTCGCTGTTATCAGACTGAAGTGACAGATGCTGTTTGCTACACATGTACTTTGTACCAGGTGAATCGATACATGTTGACACACCTTGCTGAGATGATAAAAGCACAGGTGTGTGCACCGAGGGAGGGGGAGGGGGGCATTCGCTTATGGACATACCAGACAGTCGTAAATAAAATCTAGAAAATAGAATTAGTGAATGGTTTTATGACAACAGGAACGATATACATGTGTAGGGGCAAAGACTGGCTTATCTATTTTGAAAACCACTCATCTATCTATATGTGTGATTATAAATTCACATTGTCTAAATAAAGTAGACTTATGAAGGACCTGTTCATGAAAAAAAGAACTTTTTGTCGTCAACATTTCAGTACAGTGTGAGAAGTGCTAATAGAGGGTCGCTATCGTCTGATCCTGTCAGAAAATTGACGTCATCATAATAAACAGTCGGCCCGGCCCGTGCCTGTGTGGCGTTAGCTTGGATTTCTCTCTCTTTCCCGATGGCGGAATTTCGAGTGGCTAGAAAGGCCGGAATGTTAAGAACTTCTCACACATGGGGAGCCAAACTTGATAACACTTTGTTAGGACGGGGGTCTCTCGGCCGCCGCGCACTTCATCATTTTGTCGTTTGCGGCAAAAAGTTGTGAGCAAACAAACGGATGCCAGAAAGAGGTTTCCATCTACGATTTCAAGGAGAAAAATCGAAGTTGAAGAGTTCAGAATACATCCCAAAGTTCACTCAACGCGTCCGGGCAAGGCTTTTTACAAAGGTACCGCCAACCGACCTCTGGGAAATGTGTAAATTTGCATAATTTCTCTATCAACGGAACTTAGGGAAGGCCAAAATGTCGTAGGTAAACGGGGAGATCAGGGTTCCACTCGACCCCTCGTATCAAAACCTCTTTACACCTCTTATGTTGAAGGCAGATGACGGTCGGGACAAATAGCAGCAGAAAGCGTGCAAACATCTCCACTTAATAAACACCGCGAACACATTCGGCAAAAAATCTGTCCTTTTGGACCTTATTGTTACGTTCTATTTTTCTCTTCGCACTATGACCTCTCGTACAGTAGGTTGGTACAGCGGGACATCAATTGCAAGGGGTCGCTAGCTGCTATCCTGTACCAACGAACAAATTCCGGCCGGCGCTTCTGAAGCCAAAGTCCTGATGTAACTCGACTGACACAGGGGTGAAATTTCGCCATCGATTGGTACACAGTGCAAGATACTTGTGTGGACGAAAGGAATGCTTGACACAGACGCATAGATGACATATTTTCTAGAGCTGCCGTTCCTTATCTGGTGTTCAGGTGTTGGCACGCTACTTCAAACGGTCGGAGCGAGTTAATCATTAAACTTGAATCATGCAGGGGCATCAGAGGGTCAAGTAGATTACCTGACTATTATAGAGACGTGCGTGGAGCTCTGTTCAAAAGAACAAAACTGGGATTTTTTTGGTAAAAAATAAAGGTTTTGTTCCCAATCTTTTTTGCAACGTAGTTTCCGGAGAATTAATATGCGCAATGCTCCAGTCGTCCACTATAGTTTACACAAGAAAGTAATGATATGCATATCAATGTGAGACCATCTTGTACAAAATCTTGTCCACACCTCTAAGGTTGTAGGAGGAGAAACTGTGAAAATGAAAAGACAATACACCGGTAAGATAAAAAATTTACTCTAAAAAGCTGACAAACAAACTACGATTACACAATGCACCACCGTATTCAGACACTACCATAGACTATTTTTGGTCCATTTTTCAGTCCTTAATAAATACAATCGAACTGAACATATAAAGAACACACGTAAAACATGTGGGCATTTATTCAATAAAAGAGAGAATATAGAATGTGTATACGCAGCTGCCTGAGCAATTTTAGCATAAATGTATGTTACGTTTTTCTTTCTCTTCACAAAATCTAACTTGTAATTAAAAACAGCGAGAGGAAAAAACAACCCAGTCCATATACAATCTTGTTAATTTGGAGCCAACTCAGCCTTTGACTGTGAGAATACTAACTGTTCTATATAGTTCCAGTCACATAAAAATAATACTTACCTTGAAATACAAAAATAGCACAATGAAATACAAACCAGACGTTTTTATTGCGTTACCTCCCATAAGAATTAAACACTTCGGTTTAGAATAGCGGAAGGCCACTATGATACGATGTATAAATTTGAATTTTAAAAATTTTAGAAACTGTAGCTATAACAAAACAACGTAGTGCACAGTAAAACAAGAGGGGAATAGTCATTGCCATTTCGGTAAGCCGTTTGAAAGTTTCAACTGTTTCGTTCCACAGAAGATATAGGAACCTGTATACTATTACATGGCGGACATCAACAGGTGGTTGTAGTAATACAAACTTTCAGACAGGCGGCGCTGCTACACATGCTACATCGTGACTTTGTCATATCTGTAAAAGCATCCTACTTCAACATCTTGTAAATTAGGTACAATAGACATTTTACCATATAGCTCTTAATCATTAAAATGATGGATTTAGTACTAGTAGTAATTTTTGATAGTTGTCAAATTTTGTGGCCGGCGAAAACCATATGGCTGGCAATGACTTCTTGCGATTTACAGGTAACTTTTGGTACAACGGTACTCTTTCTATACTTATAGCTTATGAGCGCCACCTAGCTGGTGTACTGCAGTGACCTTTAGAAAAACAAGTCATAAATACTAGTAACTTTCCGCTGGCGTCGGCAAGTTCGGCTGTAAACATGTCTCTGTTCAATGCTATGATTTAACGTGATTGTACCTGAAATAGCAGGCTCGGCAATCTGAAGTATCAAGATTTATCGTCAAACCATTGGCGCCTCGGCCCTGCTAGTTAAAAACAGCTATTTTGTCGAGATTGAGATCAGGATTGGACAAACATTGTAAACATGTCTCTGTTGAACCTTATGATGTAATGTGACTGTGTGTTATTTTTAGCCTTCAAAGAGTAGGCAGGTAGGCAGGCTCAACAATCCAGATTTTTTCCACAGACCGCAGACGTGTTCTATATGTAAGCTGCTAGCCATACTTTTCTCTCGAAATCTTCATCAGGATGGGACGTCAAACTACGGTTGTCGCACTTTCTGCGCTGTTCTTGTTCTTGTCCGTCTGCCTAGCGGTAGATACGGAAGGCGAGGAAGACTCGTGTCCGAAGCAGATGGCAAACAGCAACGTCAACAAGACGCCATAGGCGACAATTCTCCGTGAAATTTTATAATTTGCAGATTGAGAGGTGGTATTGGCACTGGCAAGCCTGCAGACGACGTATAAAATTGCATGCCGATTGAACAAAGGGGACCGTGGGTTTTAGCTGCGAACACGGAAAAAACGGGTACCGCTCAAGTCAACGTTAACTGCTTAACAAAACAACATGATTACAACAGCAACGGTTAGCACAGTTGCACACGGAAAACACCGTCCCACATAACCGCTACGGTAAAAACAAAGACACGTACACAAAGTCAACTGCGCAACTGGCGGTCAGTCTAAAACCACGTCAACAATTTTAACACTTGCCGCTCAAGTCAACTGCTTAACAAAACAACATGATCACCACAGCAACGTTAGCACAGTTGCACACGGAAACAACACATATCTTGGCGCATTCTCCGCGCTCCGACCAATTTCAGGTCGCTATATTATAAGCTATAAATAGTACAGTGTGTGAGCTCTACCGAACAACTATGATATTAACATCTTGCCAGACAATAGACCTGACCTTAGGTGCAAACCATAAGTCACAATCCCAACAGATACTCACAAATGAATATACACAACAAGTCAACAACCACCTAATATCTGCTTAGAGAACCTCGCCTACCACATATCTACTTAACCTACGGCCTATTCCACAGGATTATAAAAATAGGGGTGATTTTGAAATATCAAATTTACCTCGATATAAAAACCGCTACGGTGAAAACAAAGACACGTGCATCAACACGGACATAACGGCACACCACATGCCCAAATTCAGAGAAATACAACGTACACAAACATGACTTTTACGTGCGAACACATTTCACAATTCCGGCCATCCATAAACCATTACGGTCCGCATCTGGTCTGCATTAAAAACCGCCCCGCGCATCTGCATTAAGGATGCTCGACCCCCCCGCTATTCAAAACAACGGGTTTTTCGCGGGCGGTCCCATTTGCCCCTAAATGTAGGGGTGCTTTTTGAATATTATCTTGACCGCGAAAACACCTACGGTAAATATTGATATACGTGCATCATCACTGGCATGCCTGCAGACGACGTATAAAATTACATGCCGATTGAACAAGGGGAACCGTGAGTTTTAGCTGCGAACACGAAAAACCGGCTGACCCGAATACTCCTGCAGGAGGTATGCCTCCTTCACGGAGTAACAACATCACGGTGGTGGCTCCGTCCGGACCGAAGGGGGACATGGGCTTGCCGGGCCTGTCGGGCGGTCAGGGAGAGAAGGGAGAGGCGGGCCGTCCCGGGAAGCTGGGGCCATACGGACCGGAGGGCCAGAAAGGTGAGAAGGGGTCCCCGGGACAGAAAGGCAGCCAAGGCGCTGAAGCCTTCGGCGGAGGGGCTGTTTACATCCGATGGGGGCGTACGTCGTGTGAGGAGGGTACGGGCACGGAAACGGTGTACTCTGGACTAGCTGGCGGGGCGTTCTATAGCCAGACGGGAGGAGGCGGCAACTATCAGTGCCTCCCTGCAGAACCGGAATGGGGTTTGTACACCGATGGGATGAACGGAATTAAGTCCTACATGCACGGCGCAGAGTACCAACTCACCACTAACGCACCGTACGACGAGGCTACCCTCCACGACCGTAAAGTGCCCTGCGCCGTTTGCTACAGTCTCTCCCGCCGCTCACAGCTGATGATCCCCGCCCGCACCACCTGCCCGGGCGGCTGGACGCGGGAGTACGGAGGCTACCTGATGGCGGAGTTTCACGACCACCCCAGCCGCTCGGTGTTCGTCTGCATGGACGGGGAGCCCGAAGTGTTGCGCGGCGGGGAGGGGATTAACCACGACGGCGCGCTGTTCTACCTTGTGGAGGCCCGCTGCGGTTCGCTGCCCTGTCCACCGTACGTAGAAGGAAGGGAGCTGACATGTGTCGTCTGCACAAAATAAACCTTTTTTAACGCAACCTTGAATGTACCGTAACTGGAAGACAATTTTCAATCAAAGCATAAATCGGTGTCCTGCCGGGAAACTTCCGTCTCTTTTTTACTTTTGGACTAAGTCTAAGTTGATGCTTGATTCGAAGAAAAAACAGCAACCTAGACAACAGAAGAAAGAATAAAAAACAATCGAGTCTGCCAGGATTCGAACCTGGAATCTTCTGATCCGTAGTCAGACGCGTTATCCGTTGCGCCACAGACCCTTCATGGAAAGTAAGGGCGTCGTCATTCTCTTTGGCAAATTACAATATGTCTTATTAGCCAAAATCTTCATCAACAGTTGAAAAGAAATGGCAAATAAATCTGAGATCTGGGCAAATAGATATGAGATCTGTCTAATCTAAATCAATGTGTCTGATTTCCATTCCAATTTTGCCAGTTACTGCCGTATTTTGATCTGTCATGTATTTGCGTCTCTTTTAAAAATCTCCGGGAAAAATAGCTCTGTTGACAAATGTGTATGAAGCTAATGGAGAAATAAAGTGTCCAAGTATCCAAGAATGAACGGGCAATGAATGTTCTTGACATAATGGAATCAATTTATTGTGATACAAGTACTACTGGCATCATCAACTTGTCCTGTCTACATCTGTGTGTTGCTAGGCTAGACAGTTCATTTTCCGTGTAACCTCTTGATACTATATACTGTTCAGTCGCCAGGACTAGCCATTCTTAATAATAGCTTTTGGCTAGTTGGGTAGCCGTGGCTGTATGACGAATTAATTAAACAAACGCCACCACGCGGAAAGGAGTAGTAGAGTCCTTTCGGCTAATGTTATCATTGCAGGAAAACCCGCATTCAGCAAGGGCAAAAAAAATTTGGATCGCTAGGAGTCCCCACTGACACGTGCAGATGATTCTGGTAACTGACATACTGCATACAAACTTTGCAGTCATCGTATCATTTCTTGACGTTATCGTTTCTTATCGTTTTTTGCTATAACGGAGATTATTCGTGAAAATTTTGTCGGGAACAGGAATGGTGTATTTCTAACTTGTTGTTCTATTAATGATTGCATTTGTCGTAATTAGATTAGCAGCTTCACATTAGTTACCAGTAATTAGACAGGGCCGTTTTGAACACCTGTGTAAAAATCACGTTTGGCATGGTCCGTTCAAAATGGCGCTTTGATACGATGGGACTAATCTGGGATGGTATTCTTTGGAACTTTCCGGGTACTTTTTTAGTTTTCGTCCGTAAAATGTCTTTCTAAACTGTGCGGTACAACGATGGGAAGTTTTCACGGTAGACTTATTGCCGTTCTAGTGGTGTTTGGAGGAGAAAATGCGGATTTCCTGACCTGGTGAATTTTAGAGAAGACAACAAGACAGAAAGAACTTCGTGGCTCGGTGACGACTTGGCACAGGTAAACAACAAACTATATTTGGCTGACATTATTCCCTAGCAACTAGTTCATAGTTGTAAAAAAAGAATTTACTCCACGTTTTCAAAAGACACCTGTTGGAATGTGCACGTGTGCATAATAGACCTATCCTGACTGTCCATCACAATTAGCAGTTCAACCAATGAGAGGATGGCAATTAACGATTCGACCAATGAGAGAGTGGCAGCAAAGCTGTTTTTTATGTTTTTATTTTGCGTTTCTACGTTTCGTCGGAGGTGAGCGGGGTTATAGGATCGGTCTGCTACTTCTAATGTTCCCTCCAAACCTCGCGTAAACAAGACTTGAGCCTTAAAATTTCAAGGCGTCGAAATAAACACGGCACAAAAAGTTTGGAAACTTCAGTTCAGTTGATCATATATCTTTGTTCTTCTGTTGTCATTCGCATTGTATTATGTATCACTGAAAAGCTTGTTATCTTCCCTTTTAGACTAAGCGGCCTTAGTACATAAAAATATTCGAAGCGGAACCATGTTAGCGATATTAAAGCAAGCAGGTTCTGTAAACAAGTATTAAATGCCGAAATCTTTATAAATGACTTACAGTGCGCTTGTGCCGACTGACGACAGCCATGATAAGTTTGACCTTCAAACAAAAGTCCAATGTCCCGTCTAGGTCACTAACATACGCCACCGTACCCTGTGACCACCTTACCCTTTGTCATACTATTTCATCCTCGAGCTATCCGGCAGTAGCAGAAATACCACGTTGTTCGACAGATAACAATGTTTGAAACATTACTGACAGGTGACAACATCAGAGCGGTGCTGGTTGGTGTTCTGACGTTTCTTGTATTCGTCACATTCCGAGTCCGTAAACCACCGGGCTATCCCCCGGGCCCGCCGGGATGGCCCGTTTTCGGCAACCTCCCCAGTCTGGCCCGGAACGCCCACCTCCAGCTGACGGCCTGGCGTGGGACGTACGGGGACGTCTTCAGCGTGAAGATGGGTCTGCAGGACGCCGTGGTGGTCAGCGGGAAGGACGCTATCCGGGAGGCCCTGGTCAGGAAGGCCGAGCACTTCTCCAGCAGGCCAGACCTGTTCCTCATGCGCCGTAATAATCATCGTAATGGTAAAGTACTCAAATATAACCATGTTCATTATCCGATCAGTGTCACCTACCGATCACAAATCCTAGCTTATAACGATTATGGACCACCAGTAGTCTCATCTTTATTCTGTCTGCTGTGTTCTTTTTGTATAAAAGCATAGCAAAAATTAAAGCACAAGACTAGGCCACAAGCGATCGGTATTGATATTGTACATCAACCTTTGTACGTGTTGTCGCTATATATAGAAAACTGTGATGTTGACCTTTGTTACGTTTGGTAGTGTTTTGTATGGGCAAAAGTTGTGTCGGCTCTTTTGGCTACAACTAAATTATTTTTTATTCTAAACATGGCGATGGATAATTTTCTCTTGCAGAGGTCCTTTTTGACCCTTTTTGTTAACGATTTAATTGTATTTCTTCTCTAACAGGGCTCGTCATGCGCCCCTACGGCGAAGGGTGGAAGATTCTCCGGCGATTCAGCATGTCAACACTTCGTTCCTGCGGTATGGGCACGGGCATAATTGAGGAAAAGATCAGGCTAGAGTGTCAGCATTTCTGCACTGCGCTGAGAGAGAAGGTCGATCAACCTTTCGACTTGACACACCTTCTCCACAACGCCGTGGCCAACATCATCTGCTCCATGGCGGTAGGGAAGCGGTTTGAATACGGAGATCCGACATTCCTCCGTCTGATGGAGATTGTGGAGCGGGCCATGGTGCTGTTCGTCACCGCCCACGTCATCAACATCTACCCGGTACTCCGCTTCTTTCCGGTGGTAGGAAGGCCGTACACAGAATGGATGGATCTGTCAGCTAGGACCCATGATTGTATAAAGGACATTGTCACTCAACATCAAAAGAGCAAGAACGTTTCCGACGAGGCCAACACTATCGTCGACGCGTTCACCAAGAGCGTGGAACTGGACCCGGATTCGCTGCCCGATCAGAGTCTGATGTATCTCCTCATTGATCTATTGGGCGCTGGGACGGATACGGCTGGCAACACCTTACGCTGGGGTCTGCTGTACCTTGTGACGCATCCCGACGTGCAGGCGAAGGTTCAGGCCGAGCTGGACCAAGTGGTGGGGCGGGACCGTCCTCCAGCCGTGAGCGACAAGCCCAACCTGCCCTACACGGAAGCCACCATCATGGAGATGCAGCGCATCCGCACGGTGGTGCCCCTGTCCGTCCCCCACTGCACGACCTCGGACACCACCCTGCTCGGCTACGATATCCCCGCGGGCACGGACGTGCTCATCAACCTGTGGTCCCTACACATGGACCCCAGCCGCTGGGACAACCCCGACAACTTCGACCCAAGCAGGTTCCTAGACGGTAACGGACAACTGCAGACAACGGACTGCTTCTTGCCATTCTCTACAGGTAACGCTAAGGACTTTCTGTTTCTGTCTGCCTTTTCTAAGATGACAAAGTAGAAATTTTAAGTCTTTGCACGTCTTCCTTTGCAGGTCACCGAATCTGTCTCGGGGAACAACTGGCCAAGATGGAGTTATTCATGTTCGTCACCAGCATGTTACAGCAGTTCACCTTTAAGCTGCCTGAGGGCGCTCGACCCAATTTTGATGGTATCTTGGGAGTGACGCTTCGACCAGAGAATTTCGAACTTATTGCTGTTAGGCGTGCATAGACGTAGGTTCATTGACCTGTTGAAGTACACAATACAAAGGTTGACATGGACAATACTGATGATCTTTAAATAATACTTTTGACCCGTTTGGGAAGGGAGCAGTACATGAACTTATAAATGGAACATATAGTTAAGCCATGAAAAAAAATCACTTCAAAACATGTACACATTTACCTACATTTACATACATTTCAAACCTCAAGTTTTTACCTCCAACTGCAATTTGTTTGAGTAAAAGAAGTGGAAGGTCAGCTCCGGCATTTCAAAAAGCTTCAGGCAAAAGAGTGAAATGGCACGAGGATTCATTCACCCCTGCTCCAGTGGGTCAGTCCATGCCCAGCCAATGAGAAAGCAGGAATATCTCAAGGGTCACTTACAGGGCAAAGCATGGCAAAAGTCACAAATTTTGAGCAGATCGATATTTAAAAAAAAATACACATTCTTTTTTCCTCCCTTGCAGAAAACTAGACCTTTCTGAGTACTAATTATTTATAAAAGCAATATTTGCTTAGGAAATAAATTCTGTAAACTGAATCTACCTAATAATAAAGTAAAAAAATTCCATCTAAGATACGCAAAGTGGGCTCTACTGCGCAACTCAAAATTGGTACCCCCCTGTTTGTCGTATATCAATTAGTGATATGGCGATGTTTTTTCGCTTTTCTTGTATAGCTTATATAGCTAGACATTTGTATATGTACCTCCTTCAAAGTGCCTATTGGCATGCGAAATGCTGTGAGCTCGAGAGAGTACCAAATATACAGCTGTACCTTTATCAAAGCCGTGTAGTGTCCATCTTTTATTGTACATTTCCTTGTCAACGTATACAAGTAGGAATACCGTAACATGTGTCATTCACAACACATTTAGTACTCTTTTCTAGCATTGTATTTTCTAACGGATCGCCTTCTCAAGAACCGTTAGAAATAAACTACCGAAAGAGAGTGCTAATGTTACAAAAACAGGCCTAAAACTGAGCGGTATCCTTACATCTGCTTGGAGATTACACTGCGCCTGCTCCAATGACGTCTGACCTGTAAACATTTGACCTGGCTACAAAGTCTAATGTTACTAGCACTTCCGGTAACTGAGGCACGCACCAATTCCCCCATAGTATTTCATCCCCAAAACTATCTGTGGTAAAACAAGTTGTTCGGCCAATGTTTGAACCAGTAGGCCACAACATCACAGCAGTGCTGATTGGTGGTCTGACGTTTCTCGTGTTTGTGAAATTAGCCTTGAAGTTCCGAGTCCGTAAACCGCCGGGCTATCCCCCGGGCCCGCCGGGATGGCCCGTTCTCGGCAACCTCCCCAGTCTGGCCCGGAACGCCCACCTCCAGCTGACGGCCTGGCGTGGGACGTACGGGGACGTCTTCAGCGTGAAGATGGGTCTGCAGGACGCCATGGTGGTCAGTGGGAAGGACGCTATCCGGGAGGCCCTGGTCAGGAAGGCCGAGCACTTCTCCAGCAGGCCCGACCTGTTCCTCATGCACTGCAATAACCAGCGCAATGGTAGATAACGTATTTTGTCAGTGTCACCGTAACTCACAGGGATATATAGGGTGTGTGTGTGTGGTGGTGTTTGAGATAAACATACATAGACGAGAGTAGAGGTACGATGTAAAAAGAGTCAACCAAATGCAACGAGTGTATTACTCCATAGTCCATACCGTAGAATATAACCACCACCATGTTGAAGGAGAACAATATACTGGCTAGCCAACGGCTATATGAAAGCACAGACAAGAGCTGTAAAGAAGGAACAATTCACAATATAGTGATCTGCGCATGCAAAGACACACTTTGAGGACAAGCAGTGTACTGGATGGGGCATAGTCAACTGTTCAAAACATCGATCTCTCACACAATAGACCTTTACACGGTTTTGTTTGCCCTCGGCACCCATAATGCCTCTCGTCTCCTAGCAGGTAATGGGATCCGTCAAACGGTCTATCGTGTGCGGGGTTTATTGAGATGCAACCTGAATCCAAACATCCAACACCTATTTGTGTTCTTCGGTAACAGGTATAATCATGCGTCCCTACGGCCTTCAGTGGAAGATTCTCCGGCGGTTCAGCATGTCAACACTTCGTTCCTGCGGTATGGGCACGGGCATAACGGAGGACAAAATTAAGGTGGAATGTCAGCATTTCTGCACTGCGCTGAGAGAGAAGGTAGATCAACCTTTCGACCTGACACACCTTCTCCACAACGCCGTGGCCAACATCATCTGCTCCATGGCGATAGGGAAGCGGTTTGAATACGGAGATCCGACATTCCTCCGTCTGATGGAGATTGTGGAGCGGGCCATGGTCCTGTTCGTCACCGCCCACGTCATCAACATCTACCCGGTACTCCGCTTCTTTCCGGTGGTAGGAAGACCGTACACAGAATGGATGGATCTGACTGTTACATGCCACGATTGTATGATGGACATTATTGAGAAGCAAAAGAGCAAGAAAGCGTCTGGTGAACCAAACAACATCATCGACGCGTTCACCAAGAGCGTGGATCTCGATCCGGACTCGCTGCCCGATCAGAGTCTGATGTTCCTCCTGATAGATCTCTTCGCGGCGGGCACGGAGACGACTGCCAACACCTTACGCTGGGGTCTGCTGTACCTTGTGACGCATCCCGGCGTGCAGGCGAAGGTCCAGGCCGAGCTGGACCAAGTGGTGGGGCGGGACCGTCCTCCAGCCGTCAGCGACAAGCCCAACCTGCCCTACACGGAAGCCACCATCATGGAGATGCAGCGCATCCGCACGGTGGTGCCCCTGTCCGTCCCCCACTGCACGACCTCGGACACCACCCTGCTCGGCTACGACATCCCCGCGGGCACGGACGTGCTCATCAACCTGTGGTCCCTACACATGGACCCCAGCCGCTGGGACAACCCCGACAACTTCGACCCAAGCAGGTTCCTAGACGACAACGGACAACTGCAGACGACGGATTCCTTCATGCCATTCTCTACAGGTAACGCTAACAAACCAGTGTCTATTGCTACCTTTTATTTTGTTCGTTACAGCTTATGTAGTGCGACAGGTAGTGTTCTGCACTTAAACATTTGAAAGATAATTTTCAAAGTTGAGATAGCAAATCAAAACAAGATGGCCGATCCATGACGTCACAAACCAATATGGCGCCATTCATTAAGCCGACAGTAAAACAGAAGATGTTTTTACCATGCAAAACATGTAATAAATAAAGGAAAATGATTATAAATTTTTCACACCTTCTTTTGCAGGTCGACGAGTTTGCCTCGGTGAACAACTAGCCAAGATGGAGTTGTTCCTATTCCTCACGATCATGTTACAGCAGTTCAGCTTTAAGCTGCCAGAGGGCGCACGACCCAACTTTGATGGAATCTTGGGAGCAACGCTCCGCCCGGAATGTTTTGAAATCATTGCAGTTAGACGTGTATAGATTAAGATTTACTGACCTGTGCGAAAATGTAGGTCGATTCTGTCATGTTCAAATCATTCTTTAAATGTGGGAAAAAAGGGTTCTCTCAACTGGATGGCTAAACATGTCTAGTTGCCGTTTGTGGAAAAAGCCAGCAGTCGATTCCGCCATTTTTAAGAGCTACAGGTGATCAGAAGTAAACAAACACTGACCTTTGAACCTCTAGCTTGGAACGTCGAACCGCCAGGCCGTGGAGCTATAATAAATCATCCCCAAAACATGCAACACTACTAAACATTAATAGGGTTGTTTCTGTCTAGACCTGAAGAGTAAACACACCTTTTGTATACCTGGCAGATAACTGGCCCAATCAAACTCGGCAATAGGAAAAATTCTAAAATAATAATAATAAAAGAAAAGTAGGCCATTTGCGCATATCTATCACTTTTGACTCGTCTTGTTTATCGTACATATATAGCTGTACATGTGGCGATGACATTGTTTTCGTCTATTGACAAACAAAATACTATGAGCTCGAGAGAGTACCATATATAAGTTGTATCAAAGCGCTGTAGTGCCCATCTTTTATAGTACACTTGCGTGTCAACTTATGCCAGAAGTAGAAGCACCGTAGCATGTGTCATATCACGACTTCTGATGCTTTCCCATGAACCTATGACTAAAACGTGTCGATAGAAAACCGTACTAGAATCATTAAAATTGTGCCTTGACCGCCTTAAAACTTACCTACTAGTATGTGATAAAGGGAAGACTATATATGGACTACACATACGTATGCACCAATGTCCTTGGTGTGTACATAGTCAAACCACTGTAATGGACTTTGAATAATACATGCACTTTGAAGTTTTATCTTGGTCAGGAACGGGCTAAATGACTACTGCAAATCTTGAAATGTTTGCAGTGGTTTAATTCTTGCAGTTTTCACTGATTCATTCACCAGGAATATGTGCTTTTTTGTGCTACAGTATTGTTTCAGCTGCAAACTTAAAACACCGTACAAACATATTCTAGTGCAAATTTGAATCTGCGAAAATAAATGAATTTTCAGTATCTAAGAGCAAAAGTACAATCTTAAGGACCAGTTATTTTGTTGAGTTCCTCTAAAAACAAGTTAGTCGTGCTGTTGCTTTGTTGTCCTTATGGGCTTTGAAGAAAATCTTAGAAAGTACCAAATAACAATAAAAATTATCCATTAGTTTTTACAGCCTATCTTTAGGTTAGTGTTATGGAAAATGAATGTGTCAATTTCAGTGGGTGCAAATTGCAGGGAAAGATTCAAGTACAATTTTTATTTTACTTCACCTTTCAAACCCTTTCTATGTAATTTCTCATTGAAACGTTTACATCAGTAGTTATCTATGTTATCAGTTGTATGTAAGTAGAGGCCATTGAAAACATGGATGCGACATTTCTTCAGTAGACTGCTTGTTTGCATTTATAGTAATCATCGGTTAAACCACTTCAATGAACTGGCTTCCTCCTTTGGTGCAATTAATGGACAATGGACATAAAATTCTAAAATAACTTTATTTTTAACAAAAAACCATATGACTAAATTCATGCTAACAAAAGTAAGTTAACTATAGTAAGCATAACATAAAACTGTACCTAGGCTAGAGTAACTTTAAAATCAAATCTAACTCTCTATGGGTGCCTTGGGATTCTAACATCACTATGAAAGACATCAACTGGTGCATGTAAAAGTATATGTTAGATAACCATTAGTCTAGCTATATACACTTTATACTACTGTTGTTAGTAACTTGTTACTAAATTCTACCATGCATAACAGTTATTCATAAGTACACAGAAATATTAGGAATCAAAGTGATGTAAATATGGGGATAACTAAGAAAAGTCAACTTATAATAATGCTGGTATAAGTTAGTGAACTCATTACACAATATATACTGTTAACCAAACAACTCTACATCTTTTTTTTTAAATTACAAAAATTAAGATTGTCATGTTACTTAAGACTTCTTTTACCTTGCACTGTAATCACCTCATTAATATTCATCAACAGAACAATGCTGGTTTGATGAAAATAACCTATGACACATTCACTGAACTAAATGAACCAACAAGTTGTGGATGATGCACAGGCAAACATTTTGTACAAGCTTGAAGACCAGTAGTTTCAGTATGTCAGGAAGAATGCATCAATAGGTTCCTTCCACTACACCTGTAATGGTTTTTTGCATTCTACATGCTCAAGGCCTTTCTCCCCTGTGTGAGTCTACATGTTTCTTTTGATTACCTAGCTTATTGAATTGCCTGTTGCACTCCTCACACTAATATGGTTTCTGGCCAATGTGAGTGTATATGTGCCTTCAACTGACTTCACTTACTGAACTGCTTGTTTCACTCCTGACAACTGTAGGATTTCTGACCTGTGTGAGTCCGCATGTGAGTCTTCAGGGTACTCTGCGCAGTAAAGCACCTGCTGCATTCCTCACACTTGTACGGTTTCTCCCGTGTGAGTCCGCATGTGAGTCTTTAGACTACCCAGCACACTGAACTGCTTGCTGCACTCCTCACACTTGTAGGGTTTCTCCCCTGTGTGAGTCCGCATGTGAGTCTTTCGACTACCCAGCGTACTGAACTTCCTGCTGCACTCCTCACACCTGTAGGGCTTCTCCCGTGTGTGAGTCCGCATGTGAGTCTTCAGACTACCCAGCTCACTGAACTTCCTGCTGCACTCCTCACAGCTGTAGGGCTTTTCCCCTGTGTGAGTCCGCATGTGAATCTTCAGATGACCCAGCCTACTGAACTGATTGCTGCACTCCTCACACCTGTAAGGTTTCTCCCCTGTGTGAGTCCGCATGTGAGTCTTTAGATGATCCAGCCTACTGAACTGCCTGCTGCACTCCTCACAGCTGTAGGGCTTCTCCCGTGTGTGAGTCCGCATGTGAGTCTTCAGATGACCCAGCCTACTGAACTGCCTGCTGCACTCCTCACACCTGTAGGGTTTCTCCCCTGTGTGAGTCCGCATGTGAATCTTCAGACTACCCAGCTCACTGAACTGCTTGCTGCACTCCTCACACCTGTATAGTTTCTCCCCTGTGTGAGTCCGCATGTGAGACTTTAGATGATCCAGCCTACTGAACTGCCTGCTGCACTCCTCACACCTGTAGGGTTTCTCCCCTGTGTGAGTCCGCATGTGAGTCTTTAGATTACCCAGCTGGCTGAACTTCCTGCTGCACTCCTCACATTTGTAGGGTTTCTCCCCTGTGTGAGTCCGCACATGAGACTTTAGATTACCCAGCGTACTGAACTTCCGGCTGCACTCCTCACACTTGTAGGGTTTCTCCCCTGTGTGAGTTTGCTTGTGCCTATTCAGATCACCCAGCTGGCTGAACTTCCTGCTGCACTCCTCACACCTGTATGGTTTCTCCCCGGTATGAGTCCGCATGTGAGACTTTAGACTATCCAGCGTACTGAACTTCTGGCTGCACTCCTCACACCTGTAAGGTTTCTCCCCTGTGTGAGTCCGCATGTGAGTCTTTAGATTACCCAGCATACTGAACTTCCTGCTGCACTCCTCACATCTGTATGGTTTCTCCCCGGTATGAGTCCGCATGTGAGACTTTAGATGACCCAGCTGATTGAACTGCCTGCTGCACTCCTCACAGCTGTAGGGTTCCTCCTGTGTGTGAGTGCGAATGTGAGTCTTCAGACTACACAGGTGACTGAACTTCCTGCTGCACTCCTCACACTTGTAGGGTTTCTCCCCTGTATGAGTCCGCATGTGAGTCTTTAGATTACCCAGCGTACTGAACTTCCTGCTGCACTCTTCACACCTGTAGGATCTTGTGCTCTTAACTCTGCTGCTACTAGTGCTAGATCCCCCTCCTGATCCTCTGTCATCAACAAACTCTTTGATATTTGTTGCCATGGCAATGACAGCTGTAACTGCCACTGTATTTCTGTAGAAAAAAAAGAAGACTTTTGAGGAAAAGTGTGGAACACTAATTCACAATAGCAGATGTACTGTTCGACATATTTAGCTAGCCTGGGTACCATCCTCCTTAGTTTTACTCTCGCTATGCAGGCTAATACTTATCTCATTTCATGATGGAAGCCAGATGTGAGACTCAAGGGTTCCTAGCCTGGGTAAGACCAACAAAGTACTGAATGCTCAGGTTCCTCTAGCCTCCTTCGCAGACTTGTGGGCAGCGTTAATTTTTTTCAGCGAGCGACGCGAGTTATGTCGCGGAGGGACGGTTTTGCAGCCAAGGGAGTTTGCCTGGGAGAGACTTTTTTTTTGGGGTGAAACCCGTCTCTCCCTGGCAAACTCCCTTGGCTGCAAAACCGTCCCTCTGCGACATAACTTGCGTCACTCGCCAAAAAAATTAACGCTGCCCACAAGTCTGCGAAGGAGGCTAAAATTCCTCCATCTCTAAGCTAACCATTGAGGAAGATTGGCAACTCAATACTGTAATTCCTGATTTTTTCACTGTACTGTTATGTTCACTGTTTTCACTGTCACTTCTGTACCGTGAACTTATCATTGCCGTTATCAAATCATTTGTGTTTTGCCCTTTCCCTGTGAAACAAATAGGGGCGAGTAGAACAAGAAAAACCCCTGGCTCCCAGGTGCCGGGAATCGAACCCGCGCCAAACCCGGGCAGCCAGTCCACGAGTCATCGTCATAACCGCTAGGCCAACACGGTGGTCTGTTGCTACGGTATTCTTTCCCATTGCTAGGCGCGTTCGAAAAAGTATCGGGTTACAAGACGCAATTTTGGGCTAACCGTAAAACATTTGAAAATAAACAAATAGTATCGAAGGGTAAATTTCGTCAAAATAAAATGAACTTATCGTGTTTACATAATTTTAATGTTAGATGTTTACGTTAAATCACTGGTTTGTAAAAGTTTCGCTCCAAAAGACGTTTATTTCCGGGTTTCGGAGCGCCTGCCAGAGTCAGTCCGAGTCATCGTTTTAGGCAAACCTCGTTAAGTATTGGCTACGTGTATTACCCCAAATCCCCGATTCCTAAATTTTTCGACGACTGGGAATAAGATCAAAAATCGTGTTTTAGGAATTTTTTAATTTCTGATTTTAAGTACCGGTATGGTTTTTGGCGACATATTGGTGAAAAAACGGCATTTTTGGACATTTTTCGCACTAAATTACCCACAATTTAAAATTGAGGCCATTTTTCAAAAATCCCTAAAACACGATTCTGGGGACAACGGTTACAGTCATTTTGAGCCGTGAATGAGGTATGTTGGACTCTCCATGCTTCCTATCCTTAACGAGTTTTGCAGACATGTCATGTCGCCCGAAAGTGGGGAGTGTGTTGTTGACACTAACGTTAAGAATCATTACAATATTCAAGGTCACCCACGGATACGACAGTAGATTCGCTACATGTTACATGTCTACAACAAAATGATAGCGTACATGTACTGTCCAGGAAACGGTTTGTATCTGTAGAAAAGTGTTGTTTTTATCTGTTGCGAGGCACGCAGAGGAAAGGGCCTGTTTTCGCGGGTTTATTGTAAATGACTGGAGATGACCCCCTAATAGAACGCGCGTTCGGTTCGAATTACTCAGATCGAGTTCGATCGAACCCAGTTCGGGTTCTAGAAAAGGTGGGAGCTTTGCAGCCCAGATTTGACCACCGTGCAAAAGGTCCAGGACCAGTTGGGCTGGTCAGTTGGTGACGTATGAACCCAACTGTTACACTACTCCCCCTTTTCTTTGAAGATTCGTCCTCGAATCTTCCGATTCGACATCCCTGTGCGGCACACAGCCTACACACAGGGCCGGTATGGGAACCAGTGAAACAAATAGGGGCGAGTAGAACAAGAAAAACCCCTGGCTCCCGGGTGCCGGGAATCGAACCCGCGCCAAACCCGGGCAGCCAGTCCACGAGTCATCATCATAACCGCTAGGCCAAAAGGTCCAGGACCAGTTGGGCTGGTCAGTTGGTGACGTATGAACCCCACTGTTACACCTGCACTTGCCACAACCGTGAAGATAAAGTTCCATGAACATGTGACTATGTCCATTTTCTTCAGACCGTGAAATTTTGCTACCGTGAACACAAAGTGAATTACAGTATCACCATTTATAGTACTGCATATCAGAGTTTTTCTGGTCATCTTCAAATTTGTTTCTCACGTCACAGCTGCAACCCAAATGGCATTATATATATATATAATGTCCTTGACCACACTATGTAGATTTAATCAGAAGAAATACACGCTCTTGAAGAGTCTTGATTGGCCGATCAAACTGCCCACTCGAAATTTTGCTGCTGACTCAGAGTCAGATGTGTAGGTTGACTTGTCTCAAGTTGTCTGCAGCACCACATGACATGTACTGGAAATTAACGTATTGCCAACGTTTTCCCTACTAGTAAAGGCACAGTAGACACTCTTCATTGCACAGTTGTAGTCTCTACCAGACTAACTGCGCGGGCTATAATAGGGAGATATTCGCCTTGAGGTTGACTGACGAAACTAACCCTCCCGCAGACCGAGTCTACTGGCCAGCTATTCCCTTCTTTTGCCGAATTCTACAATCCGTACCCCCGTAGGAAGGCCTGGTGGAGGCTAGCACAGTTGTACGTCTTTCCTTGACAGCGTTCCGATCAAAGTTAATACAACAGTTAGTGAATCTCCCCCGGACTCCTCATTTTCACACCAACACGCCATGATGATAGAAACCAGATGTGAGGGCGGGAAAATTTTAGGACGAGGCGAACGCCGGGTGTCTCAGTATGCCGGACTCTCAATGTCTGAGACTCTCATCAACTTTTTACACAACTGCTACATTTATGTGACTGTTCTACATTAATCAATATCGATAGTTACAAGTCTCAATTGTTTTAAGCATGACAAATAAACCTTTCATTTCTTCATCAGTAATTTTGCAACAGAAATGATGTACAGTAACCCCCCTGAAGACCCTTTTAATCTGTTTACGACTACCACTCTCTTCTCGTACATCGTCATATAAACAAAAGTAAACCACCATACAATAAGCACTAAATAAGACCACAATCTGAATGTAAATGTTAGAATGGTGTTCAAAATACATTTTACGAGACATAATCAAAGAATGACTTGTGTCGAGACGTGAGGCTCACAACTGGCGAGAAAAAATAAGACCACCACATGGCTGATCATGGCTAGCTAGTACGGGCCATTCTTCTGTCACTTCAAACCTTACTGTAGATATTCGTCCGCTATGAAAGCTTTATTCTACGTACCTGAAAATTATGTTGTGTACAGCCCCGTGTAAGGAGTATTGAAGTCCTAGGAGATCAGACGTCTGAAGCCTGCCTGGAAGCCTGGATTCTTTCCTCAGATCAAGGACAGAGTCAGACGGCAGCGTTCGTCTCGTACCGTGGCCTGGAGACGAATGAAGTCCGCGGAGTAGCGAACTGCACTGTGCTCGTGCGTCGCGGGGCGGCGCGGCCTTGTGAGGGAACTTATTTGTTTATCGTCACCGCCTTTATAGCTGAAATGGGCCTTATGATGATTTGATTTGATTTATTAAACTGCATAAAAGATATACAGCCAGGACTGCCCAACTAGCCGGAGGCTATTATAAAGGGCTAGCCCTCATAACTGGACAATAAACAAATAACAATATGAAATAGCAACCCTGTGGAACTCCATTCCTAGTAATATCCGTACAGCCTCCTCCGTCCGCTACTTCAAAACAAACTCTGGACATTGCCCGATGACAAATATGTTGTAACACTCTGTGTATTGAATTGAACCGTCATGATATTGTTAATACAGCAAATACATGGTGATCAGGCTAGATAGCATTTAGATAGCTGTTAGTGTATAGTAACATAGAGCGTTTCCGTATTTAGAATAACTTCCTTGATATCTTTTTTATAGCAACTGAATAGCTAACATGAATAGCCTGGCTAGGCCTTGCCGCCATATCGATGTAATTTTCTCGTTCTGTGCTCTCACTTTGGTTGTTACGCTGTTACAACATTTATCTCTTCGTTTTCAAAACAAAGGCATCTTGTAGAATTCTTCCTCACTGTTGCATTAGATTTGTGGTTACCAGAAAATGGCATCCTGTTGTACCTGTCAAATCTCTCTCTCTCTCTCTCTCTCTCTCTCTCTCTCTCTCGCTCGCTCGCTCGCTCGCTCGCTCGCTCTCTCTCTCCAGCTTTGGAAGAGGTGTCGCGCAGTATCGTTGTGGGCCTTCGTAGAAAAGTCGCTTGCTTTCACAATAATAACAACAAATGCATATACAATATGCATGGTATATAAACGTTAGTTGCTAAAGCTTCACCAGAGAGTTACACCTATTATATTCAAAACCCTTCAGTCTAATGACAAATGGATATTTGCCACCAGAGACGACATCTTATTACAGACATTTACACTTTGTTCCTCTCCTAGCAAATTGTCAAAACAAACAACTAAAAAATACATGCCCATCAATTAAAAAAAAGAGATATTGATTGAACCTGTCCTGCTTTGTCGATACCTTTATTCTTTCGATCTTATCTTTGAATATTCAAATTTCATCCTCGGTTTTGTCGGCAATATATCCTGTCCATGGCCAGTAGGTGTTCGGTAGTGTGGTGGTTAAGGATACTTCAGTTTGTGTTGTCTAGCGGTATAGGTTTTACTAAGTATGGGGAGGGACGCCCATCGTCGTGTTTCACACACAAGTTCCCATGGCCAGTAAAGTGTTTGGTAGGTTGGGAGCAGCAAGTGTGTTAAGGATTCTTCAGTTTGTGTTGTCTCAGGGTAGGTATTACTTAGAGTGAAGGGAAGGGACGCCTGTCCTGGTGTGATACAGCTACTTTCGTCTGTCAATTCCCATGGCCAGTAGGAGCTTGGTAGTGTTATTAGAGTTACTTAGGGCACTTCACCTTGTGTTGTCTCACGGGAGGTGTCACTGAGAGTGGGGAGTGATGCCCGCCGCTTTAAATTTGGGCTTCGGCTACTGCTACACGAGGGCTCTCCCCATGGCCAGTACGTGTTCGGAAAGTGGGGGATCAGAGGCACTGGTTGCGATCTGTTGTACTGTCCATTGGAGATCTCCCACGGCCAATAGGTGTTTGGTGGTTGCGCTATCTCGTCTAAAACGGTCTGATAATTCTGGTTCTCTGTCCGTTGAGAAGCCGGCGACGCTTCGTGCCCGGCATTTGTCCTCGATTCTCTGTGATGATTTCTTGATGATGTCGCTGATACATTTCCTGCATTCATGTACGTTCTTCCCTTTACTCGACCGTCGTACAAGGGAACCGAAGAGGTCTTTCCTATCCCACGAGCTCTCATGCCTTGTGTTGTCTCAGGGGAGGTGTCACTGAGAGTGGGGAGTGATGCCCGACGCTTTAAATTTCGGCTTCGGCTTCGGCTACATGAGGGTTCTCCCCATGGCCAGTACGTGTTCGGAAAGTGGGGGATCAGAGGCACTGGGTGCGATCTGTTAAACTGCACATTGGAGATCTCCCACGGCCAATAGGTGTTAGGCGGTGAGGTCCATGGCTCTATCTCGTCTAAAACGGTCTGGTAATCATGGTTCTCCGTCCGTTGAGAAGCCGGCGACGTTTCGTACCCGGTATTTGTCCTCGATGCTCTGTGATGATTTCTTGATGATGTCGCCGATACATTTCCTGCATTTATGTACGTTCTTCCCTTTACTCGACCGTCGTACAAGGGTACCGAAGAGGTCCTTCCTATCCCACGAGCTCTCATGTCTCGGTGTCGGACAGCATCTTCCCCATTTCCATAAAAGCTAACACGTTGGAACATAGATTTTTCATACATGGCTGTACGTTGTGTGGACTTGTGACAACGTATAGTTCTGGCTTTGCAGTCGTGGTAAGTGCTGCGGCTCCCTCCGTTCCCCACGAGCGTCATGTCTGCGGCAGCAGCATAGAATGGCAACTGGTCATTATCGTCTTTGTATTCTGAACTGGTGTTGCGATAGGTCGGCTTGACATCCGGGTTGTCTTTGACTGAGTACGTGTGTGGGAGGGCAGGGAGAGGTCGAGTAGCCAAGACAGCCTCATCAGAGATCTCGCAGTACGTGGGCTCCGCCTCAATAGAATGTAGGGCGCTAGGCAGGGATCTAGAAAAAGCTTTGCGATGCAGAACGACACTGGGGCGGTAGATGGCAGGGAGAGAGGCCGACCTTACCCGCCCAGACACAGCACCACACCGCTTGATGGTTCGAATATCCTCCTTATTTAACATTAATTTCCTTTTTAAGAGACACATAAAAACGATGACCACAACCAGACCTCCTAATATTGGAAGAGTCAATGTGATCTTGACTGTGCTGGTGGGACGTATTGGTTTCTCTTGGCCAGCCTTTGTGTATGTAGTGCTTACCCGCGGACTAGAATTCGGTGACATCGTGGCCTCATGTTCTGATATCACTAGAGTCTCGTTGTTTGGATGGAATGTCGAACCATTGTGAAAATCTGAGTACGTTCCGTTTTGCGTCTGTTGCAACTGATGGATATTGAACACAATCTGGCTAGCCTTTTCTTTGGTAACTACAATACAGGAGATATTCCTAACGCTTGTGTCAGTAATGTTGTTCCACCGGTTTCTTCCAGCGGTTGTGCTAGTATCTGTGCTGTTTGTTGATGGACTCAATACAACGGCCGCTAGGGTTTCTATGTTTCCAACTCTCAGGAAGGCTAAGCGGAGACTTAGACCCCCGAGTAAGGCCACGGATAACCGGCTTCTATGCTCCCACGCCTGTCTGCACTCGTCATTGATATCGTTGGAGATCATACCTGAGGGCGCTCGTTTTATGATTGCTACAATAGGTGCTTGAGTAGTGATGTTTTTGAATTTAAAGGAAATGTCCTGGATACAGGTGTTTTCAATTGGCTGAAGGATCCACCGATAAGGTTGTTCACTTGCATCAAAGGTCCACCCCAAAGTTTGTTCTTTCAGGTCGCTCAAAGGGTCATAAGTGATACAAAGGAGAGCGTAGGGTACCTTAACTGATATGTCCTGTCGTCTATAGTACAAAGGGTTCTCTTTGTCACGATTTCGACGGGAGATACCTATAGACCAGAACGACTGTCTGTCCAGAGATGTAAGCACATTTCCACCTAGATGCAGTTCCAGGAGCTTAGGTAGGTGGCGGAATGCCCCCAGTGGTATGACCTCAATCCTGTTATCTTTCATATAAAGTATTGTCAAGCTATGTAGCCCAAGAAACCAATCAGGGTTTACAATCTGCAGCAGGTTATATCGTAAATTCAAGAAAAAAAGGAATCTCATGTTTATAAAGCTCCCTGGATCTATCTGTTCTATTTCGTTATTGGACAAACTCAGCACATTGAGATAATCCACGGCAGAGAAATAGCTCCGTGAGATATGTGACAGCCCATTAAAGTCTAAAGCTAATGTCCTCAGTTGAATAAGACTAGCCAGTGCATTCTCTTCAATATCTGTGATTTCACATTCTACTAGGGCCAGAGTCGCAGCTCTCGAATGGTGTGCTAGTATTCTTGCCGATAGATGTCTAATAGGAAATCCCTTCACCGCCACTGTGGTTAACGTTGTAGACTCTACTTTGGGACTGCAAGGTAAAGCTACAGTCAGAGGAGTAGTAGTGGTGACAGTTTTATTGAGATCCGTGCATACAATCCAGGAGTGTATCACCGTCGGGTAAACCCCAGACGCCGTGAGCTTGGTGGAAAGGCCAAAAGCCTCATTCCTGTCTGTTTTCCTACATTGAGGCGGGCAGAAACTGTCTAGAGCTGCGCAAGCAGATACCAAGGTCAGGAAGAACAACATGACGGGTCGTCTTTTCCAAGAATGATTTTCTTGACGGAATGCCATTAGATGTCGTATTTTAGCTCTACACTGTTGAAAGGCTGAGACTTGACACTGACCTTGCCTCGTTCTTCTGTTCGTCTTGAAAGGATGATGAGAAATTTGCGATGTCTTGGTCAGCTACGACGATTCGATCGACAGCACACTCTACAGGCCTGCAGTGTGGCAGTGCGTAAAATTCAGTTGCGTCATAATTACCATCGTCATAATTGCCATTAGACAGAAAGCTATGAATAACTATTTTAATCTCCATCTGTTCTTACACACAGCTGTAAAAACATGTACATACTATTACTAGTATATATATACTGTAGATGTAGAAGATATAGAAAACTTTAATTTCCGTTCTTTATCTCCGCGTAACAAGCATGATTCCTGACACAATGTACAGTATTTACAGGTTCATTGTACCGGGAAAATTCCAATAGCTCTTTTTGACAAGTGCAATGAACAGTGAACCACGGCTTAACGTTCTAAGATCTGCGACCCCTTCCAGTGGCATGCATACCGAAGTACCGAAGTGGTTTGTATTGGCACCCAGACATATATATATATATACAATTCAAAGCTATATGTCAAGCTACGGGTGGATAAACACAGTATCACCGAAGCATTTTTTTTTTCAAAAGAACAGGGTACTCTAATCAACGGGGACATTGTAATTCATAGGACGTGAACACTGTGACATGTTCACACAACAAGGATAATCTCACAAAAACGTATTGGTGTTCCATTTTTCACCTAGTTTGAACAGAACAGAACAGAACAAAGCAAAGCAATTTTGTGCTGAATTGTATCCGCAGCTTCGATTTCGGACACCATGTTACATGTAGGACATTCAAATACTAACTGTGCCACTAACCTGAAGTTGTTTAGTGTGCTGTCCGTCTTTCTTGCACTCGTTGTATGTCAGTCAACACAAGCTTGATGGTTCACTAGACGTCTGTACTTGTCACACCTCTCTCTGATGAATCAGTAGAAGAACTTGCTTGAAAACGGTTCCTTGCTCCACGCGGTTAGTAGCCACCGTCTACTCTTTTTATAACATTGTTTATGCAAATTGCCCATGACGGCAAGTTCTCTGATTGGTTAGAACTCTCAGCCTCTGACCAATCATCTTTCAGAATCGGACTGGTAAGGCAACTGACGACTCCGTTATTTCCTCACTGCTCGTAATTATAACGAAGCGCGTCCTGTTCCGACCCTCAGGCAAAAGGCCGGACACAGAAGGACTTCCTGATTGCAGGCAGACTGGAAATTAGTGTTTAATGAGTCTGTTGTTTTACAGACCAATTATTAACTTCCGTTTGATAACAGAAATGACAGCCAGACTTCTACTGTGGTGCATTTACGCTTCAAATCAGAGTTTGATTGAGTATTATTTGCGGACAGTGACTTTGCAGCCAGAAAAATGAAGACGCACAAGCAACAAGACTCCAGGCATGCCACAAAAACAACAGGACGTACATGTAGTGTATCCTTGATGAAAAAGTTGAGCAGACAAATCACATCAATAATGTAACTGGGACGCCAGACCAACACGCAGTAGCTAGTCAGTTGATTTGTCTATGTAGTTTCGAAGTAAGTTAACTTATCTATACAGCTTAGCGTTTTTGAGGGAGGCACAGAAGCTGCTGCGGCTAAAGTGTAATAATGTTGTAGATACCCTTATCTTGTAAACATCATGAACTTAGATCCTTATGGAAGACTTAGAGTGGCAGACAAATCATCGTAGGCTCCCCGGTATCTATACGGCGCTGGGAGTACTGCCCGCCCACCCAGGTCAAACAGTCCACGCCAGTTTTTTTACGGGGTCAGTTTCAATTAGTTAGCCTACGATGAACAGCAATAATCAGAAATGCCAGCAATGACTAGAAAGGCCAGCTGGAAAGAAAGATCTAGTATGCCAGGAGAGGCCTATGCTTAGTAGGACTGAGGCCTATGGAGAATGGTAACCAGACTAGAAAGAGCAGACACTTTTATTCTGTTTTCTCTGATTGGCAGAGATGGAGAAGATTTGAAAAAGTCAAGAACATCCGAGTAAGTACCTCTTCGAAATGATGATCTCTGTAGTATACACTATGACTTATCTCTTGCAGTTAGCTTTTGGACATGTATTTTGACATGCAACAGTGGCCAGTGACTGTGATTAAAGGTCCGCATTTCATTTTATTCTTGTCTAGCACCCATTGTTCTCCCTGGTAAACCTACTGAATGATATGTCAATAACTGGTACTTAAGTACTGACGTCAGTACAATGTATAACTTTATGTACCACATATTGGAGAAATTTTGAGTCACAAAAGTCATACGTAAGAACATGGTTGACATCTGGTAAGAAAATACCAAAAAATGTTAGAAAATTCTATTTCTTTTTTCTATTTTAACACCAGACCAGCTTTAACAAATTGAATACTACATGGTCAACACACACACAGACACACACACACACACACACACACACACACGCACACAGACACAGACACACAGACACACACGCACACACACACACACACACACGCACACAATGCGACACCATATACACTAGAGTATATATGAAAGGTACACTTTTAGTTTAGTAGCCAATCCGATTACATACAAGTACGTTGATTAGTGTTTAATACCATATATGTGAATTCCCGACGATGTATATGTCTGACAAAAATCTCCCAATGCTAATATGAAGCATCCAAAAAAGTCCCATCCCATATATGACAACCCTTCTGAACGAGCAAGACACATAAGTCAACAACCCACGTCTTTTAGAACTCACCCTTACTTCCGTTTTATAATTCGATAGAAGTAATAGGAAAGTTGATATCAATTTACCAACTGAATCGATTTTATATGTATATAAATGTACAATTGTGAAATTAATACTATTCTATTATATTCGATACATCTCGATTCGATTCAATTTTGACAATATTGTAAATAGTAGTAGTAGTAGGTTCTCGAATACGACCTGTTAAAATGCTTGTGTAATATATTTTTAACCCTTTAGTGTATCATTGTATAAGTCTCATGTAATGCCACTATAAGTTTTATGTAATACCACCGCAATTTAGTCTCCTGACTCCAAAAGTGGTACGTCTCTGTAATGATGTAAATATGATGTCAAATAAACCATTCAAATGAAAAGTCCTCTTTGGGCTATTAGGAAAAACGATATGTTTACTTCAGTCCGACCATTTTCTCGCTGAGCTCCCAGAGTTTCTTGGCAACTGCTTCATCCTTGGCTTCTGGAATCGGCTCTTTCGGAGCGCAGTCCCTGAAAAAGACAACGTAAAGGCTTCGTTTCTTCACTACCGTGTGAAAGCTTTGATGTGTGCTTAAAGATAGGATTTCTTACTAGTGCTAGGTAAAACGTGTACTCACGTGAAGTATAATCCGGAGGAGGTCTCCAGACCATCTGAGACTGCGCAGTGAATGGTTGTCTGGGCGCCCTGTCGAGGAGTCTTCCCAAACAGACGCAAGCCGACGAAGAACAAGGGTTTGAGAAGGTAGAACAGCCAGCCGTAGGAGGCGTCCAGATGACGCTGAAGCTCCGTGTGAATGCCGCCCGGGTGGAGCGAGTAGGTCGTCACTCCTGTCCCTGCAACGTCCAAGAATAAGTAAGAAACACACAAATCTTACAGAGATATGGTGCATAATTCAATGATAATTCACTATTTTGAATTGAAAACATATAAGAAGATTCCATTATTATTAGTCTATAGCTTGTGCGTTGTAATTTCAACTAACAGGAACGTAACATTTACGAAGAAAACACTCTATATATGTATATATGAATAAAGAAATATGATTTTAGACCGATTAAGATCACTACACGAAATTATTTACCAATGGTAGTAAATTCCAGTAAGGTCGGGTAATGTTTACTTTGTAAACAGTAACGGACTTAATGGTAACAAATAGAAGTCAAGTTCGGTAATTTCGGACTTAGCTATGGTAGTAAAAAAAATAACCGGACTCGAATTTCATTTACTACCATTATAAAGTCCGGTACTGTTTACAAAGTAAACATTACCCGGTTTTACTGGCATTTACTACCTTTGAGTTAATCTAACTTGCAGTGCAGTGGATAGAATGAAGCAGAAGCACGGTTTAAATAGCCACAATGATCGTACGAACCTTTCATTTTTCGATCCAGTTCTTTGGTAAACAGCACGTTGGCCAGCTTGCTTTGGCAGTAGGCCTTGATTGGTCCGTAACTCTTCTCCAGGTTGATGTCATCAAAGTGAATGTGACCCCCATAGTGCGCAGAGGAAGAGACGTTGACGACCCGGCTGGGCGCGGACTTCTTGAGTTTGTCCAGCAGCAGGTTGGTGAGGAGGAAGTGACCCAGGTGGTTCGTGCCGAACTGCATCTCAAAACCGTCTTCGGTCTTCCAATGTGGACAAGTCATGATTCCTACATGTAGTATACACGTACAAGACAGACTCTTCACATGAAAGTCAATATGATATGAACTCGACGTTAACTTAAAATGAAAATAACTTTTGGCTCAATTCCTCGGTCTTGAAATAATTCTGTACACCTTACTCCAGATATTGCAAGTTCGGACACCATGTATATTGATATAAAAACATAGCCTCTACCAGGCTTCAGGGGCGGATTGAAAGAGTAGAACAGAGAGGCATGTTATCTGTCTATTTGGCCAACTTCTACTCTTTCCAGTCGCCTCTGAAGTCTTGTAGAGGCTAATAAAACACACATCGATGGCTGCATTCTATTGTTTGTAGCACCTTGTAGGTAAGTCTTCACTGATAAGTGAGGATGACGACTGTGCTCTTACACCCAAATTTGGTGTACTCCCCGCTGTAGTGATTGCACAGTTGTGAGGCCCAAGGGCTATAGAAACGGAGATGTGCGCCCCTTATACGCCATGTGGTGTGGGGAGGATACTACACCCAACCTCTCTAAACTGCCGAGTACTGACCAGCATTGTTGATGAGAATGTCCAGTCGAGATTCTCCAGCGTTGACTTTGGCTGCGAACTCTCGGACGGAGTTCAATGACGCCAGGTCCAGCTTCTCTACGACGACATTTCCGTTTCCGGTGTCCCTGCGAATGTCGTCAGCAGCAGCCTCAGCTTTGGTCAGGTCCCTACAGGCGAGGACCACTCGGGCACCTTTGGATTAAGGACAAGTACGGTTATTATTGTTTGCTAAGTCAGGCAATGACAGGCCCTTGCGCTGCATCTGCCTACTTTTCTTGAGGGTAGATAACACTGTAACCTCTGTCCATACTCCATAGAGGTATGGTGAGTGAAACTATGATGAGAAGGCCTAAAAGGCCTCAGAAAAGTAAAGTACTTTTTCTTATTTCCAATCTTAGAAATATCGTTTCATGGATAAGACCTTTGTAATGATCAACGTTAACGTTTCTGCTTAAAAATGGAAAACAAAACATCTCCAGAAGTACTGTTTGGTTATTAGATATGCGGTCATAAAAGGTGAGGTATCATAGTAGAACAAAAGCATAATAATTCATGGACGAGACATATATCTCAAATGCTTAAAGGGTCGGGTGCGTTGTCAACGTCTATAATGAAGCAGTGTTCTTTTACAACTACCTACTATGGCTATGCCAAACTAGTTGTTATCTGTCACTCGTAAGGTACTATCTAGTACAATCAATACATCCTACCCCTCTTGGCGATATCCCTTGCCGTCTCCTTGCCGATGCCCGTGTTCGCCCCGGTGATGACGAC
The DNA here is from genome assembly GCA_013266295.2 of Branchiostoma floridae x Branchiostoma japonicum. Taxonomy (NCBI): domain Eukaryota; kingdom Metazoa; phylum Chordata; class Leptocardii; order Amphioxiformes; family Branchiostomatidae; genus Branchiostoma; species Branchiostoma floridae x Branchiostoma japonicum. The sequence continues at coordinate 11,775,264 of CM023840.1, forward strand.
TGTCTTCCCGTCCAGCCGTGCGTTACTGCGGCACACGCCGCCGCCGCAGAACTTCCTGACAAGCACAACTCCGGCTACTACAGAGGAGATTTATTCAAAATAGGTCAGTTTCCCTGTGATACAACTTGTCATGTGTAAAGTATGGGTCAATTTGATTGGTCACTCATTATCACTGATAGTGCATGCAAGTATGCAAATAATCGCAACAAAAAGCTAAGTCTTCCTCACAAAAGCACTTCCTTAAAAGTTACTAATTTTATTTATTAATTACTTATTACTGTTAGATTGGCAGGCCGAGTTACAACGCAAAAAAATATTTTTTAGTGTTGAATTGTAAATCCGTTTGATGATTCCATGTAGATTTCACAATTTAAGCTTCTAATTTTCTTAACTTTTCAGAAGAATGACATTGCTCTCATTCAAACCAAAGACCAAGGAGGTTATAGGAGGCTATAACCCCCTTTTCAAACATACTATAAGTGCCAAATGCACACTGAAGCGTTAAGGGAACATAGGTCAACTGGCATGAATGACCTTTTACCCTCATTTGCATTCTAAACTAACTGGCCCAGGTGTATTGTGCTCAATTGTCGGTTGCCTTTAGACTGTCCGACAATGACGGGGTTTTTAGACATGGGATAATAACATAGCTGACACGAAATGACACGTCACTGTAGATTATAACTTGTCACGGTTTACACCACAGATAAAAACACTCAAATAGGAACCACAACAAAGCCACGTATAAAGACAAGCCGCTGAGCCATCAGTCACCATCAAAGGTTACCTGTTCTAATCAAATTTTTGTCCCTCAATAATGTTGAAAACTTTCGTCAAACATTGCAACATTTTACAAACTTAGCTAAATATAGTGAAGTTTCATGTTGAAGCTGATCAAATGTCAGGCACCTGCGAAAACCTTGCAGTGGGCCCCTTGTAAAACCATACCGCCATCTATGGCCATCTGTACTTGGGTACGTTAGGCTAGCGCCAAAAACTTCAGGAATGGGTTAAAAAAGAACAAATACATTAATGTAGACTGCTTCGTCACAGTCATCCTACCTCCCAGAACTACTCCGATAACGACAGCAGGGTTCGCCTGCAGGGTTTCCACCATACCACCACTCGCCGCCATCTTGTTCTGCTAGAATGAGTAACGCTGGCGGACAAAACCATGAAACAGAGTCCTACATTCCAGGGGTTAACGTCCATTCGGTCAACACACCAGAAGGTAGTCGGTTATGGAGGCACTGCATGATGATGGCATACATATTCCATGAAGTGGACAATGATATGATGCAAGAAGTAGAGAAGTTAAACTTGAAGTTACACTTGCTGCTAATTTGCTGATCCTTCTGAGAAGGGCACCAGCAAATTAGTAAGTACTACTTCAAGTTTACCTTCTCTACTTCTTGCATCATATCATTGTCCACTTCATGGAATATGTATGCCATCATCATGGTTCTAGTATTTCGATTATTGTATTGTCTCTTGCAGTAATTAAAATAAGCCCGTGAAACATATGCTTGTGGTTTGAACTTAGTGATGACATCAACAAAGGCACGTGCACTGATCTGAGGATTTATTACAAGTAAAAAAGGAATCAAATAACAGTTGAGTACTTTCTTACAACCGATTTACGCATTGTAATGTTTATGCATGTTGTCTTGCTATTCTCTCTGATATTTATATACATGATATTGACAGCTCGTCACTTGCATTATTTGAGTGTGGGCTGAAATTTATTGTAGATTATAAATCTTCAAGAGCAGATTTATGTTTTTACAGAAGCATGGATATATAAGTTGCCATGTGGGCAAACTTGAGCTATATCGCGTGTTCACTTCAGTCTGACCATTTCTTCGCTAAGCTCCCAGAGTCTTCTCGCAGTTTCGTCATCTTGTGCTTCCTTGGTTGGCGTTTTCGGTGCGCAGTCACTACAGAAACAGAATGGAACAAAATCAACTTCTGTGAGTTCAACTAGTTATTGAATCTCCTATCACTCAACAAGATGAAAGAACTGTATGGGGCATTGGCACTCACGCAAAGTATTGTCCCGAAAACTCTTCCAGACCTTCAGACACCGCACAGTGGATGGTGGTTTGGGCGCCCTGTTGAGCTGTCTTCCCAACCAGACGCATAAAGACCCAAAGGACAGGTTTGAGAAGAGTGAACCCCAAGCCAAATACCGCATCCATATGGCGGCCTAGTTCGGTGATGACGGCGCCTGGGTGGAGACTGTAGGTCGTCACTCCTGTCCCTGTTGAAACAAGACGCTAGAGGAGTGTGGTTTTGCCTACGTATGGAATTCGCCGATGTCGTATGTCTTAAATCCTTCACAAATTATTCCAACCCTTGATCAACGCTTAAAGGACATGTATCTCCAAACTTTTACAGCAGAAATTCGTAACAACAACAAACTACGTACATACAAATTACTTAAAACCACTTACAACGAGGAAAACTATTTAAAGATAACAAACATACGACACAAAATAGCCACTACAAGACTTAGGATTAGCTCACACAAACTTTTTGTTGAAAAGGGTAGACACAACCACATTCCTCTGCAACAAAGAATTTGTCATTACTGCAACCTAAATGAGATTGAAGACGAGAATCATTTTATTGTAGACTGTACTCTATATAATAATGAGAGAAAGATTCTCTTCAATTGTATACAAGATTATTTCCCTAGTTTTAGATATTTAGATAGAAAAGAAAAATTCATTTTCCTCATGAAACTCGATAACCCTCATACTATAAACTCCATCTGTTCTTACATTTACAACTGTTTTAAGAAGCGAGAAGAAGCAGAACCTGTACATATGTAGTTTTTTACTATAGATATATTTTAGTCTACCATCGCTACTTAGCATGACCTGTACTTAGTTCGCAATGAGCAAAAATGTACAATAAAGGTCTTTCATTCAATAAGTTCAGCAGATCATCTGAAATCCATCGATATCTGTCGTCATGCTGGTGTCCCTATTTGCATTTCAGTTAATCATAGCTCAAGCATTTTGGGACATTTAAAGATATTTGGACAGTCTCAGATAACCACGTTTAAATGTCAACAGCTCAAAGAAGAGAAAAGCAGAAGAAATGTAAATAGTGTAGATATTAGACCATCTATATAGTACTGTTCTCGAACTTGCCGCACATTGTATCTGTTACAATTATTGTGCAATAAAGTTGAAGTTGGTTTATTCTCACCTTTCAACCGTCGATCCAGCTCCTTAGTAAACAGTACGTTGGCCAGCTTGCTCTGTCCATAGGCACCGAATGGGCTGTACCTCTTGTCCAAGTTGATGTCATCAAAGTTGATCTTCCCTCCCGCGTGAGCGCCGGAGGATACAGTGACGACCCGGCTGGGCGCGGAGTTCTTGAGTTTGTCCAGCAGCAGGTTGGTGAGGAGGAAGTGACCCAGGTGGTTCGTGCCTAACTGCATCTCAAAACCGTCTTCGGTCTTCCAATGGGGACAAGTCATGATTCCTACAGTGTTGTAAACATGAAGAAGACAGACACGTCACATAAAAATCAATATGATAAGCTCGGCGTTAACTTAAAATAATGGCTTTTGGCCATGAAATATTCGGTCTTGAATATTTCTGCCTGCAGGACTTCAAACAAAGTTGTGTCTTTCCCACTTGTATTTAGAAACCATGTATAGTCGATCATGTACATTGTAATAAAGAAAGCCATCGATGACTACATTCTACTGTTTGTTGCACCTTGTATGGCTTTTGAGCTTGGCGACTGTGCTCTTACACCCAACTTTGAAGCACTCCCCGCTGTAGTGATTGCACAGTTGTGAGGCCCAAGGGCTATATAATCGGATATGTGCGCCACCTATACGCCATGTGGTGGGGAAGGATACTACTGTGTACACCCGGTACCCAATTGCAACCTCTCTAAACTGTCGAGTACTGACCAGCATTGTTGATGAGAATGTCCAGTCGAGATTCTCCAGCGTTGACTTTGGCTGCGAACTCTCGGACGGAGTTCAATGACGCCAGGTCCAGCTTCTCTACGACGACATTTCCGTTTCCGGTGTCCCTGCGAATGTCGTCAGCAGCAGCCTCAGCTTTGGTTAGGTCCCTACAGGCGAGGACCACTCGGGCACCTTTGGATTAAGGACAAGTACGGTTATTATTGTTTGCTAAGTCAGGCAATGACAGGCCCTTGCGCTGCACCTGCCTACTTTTCTTGAGGGTAGATAACACAGTTACCTCTGTCCATACTCCTAAAAGGCCTCAGAAAAGTAAAGTACTTTTTCTTATTTCCAATCTTAGAAATATCGTTTCATGGATTAGACCTTTGTAATGATCAACGTTAACGTTTCTGCTTAAAAATGGAAAACAAAACATCTCCAGAAGTACTGTTTGGTTATTAGATATGCGGTCATAAAAGGTGAGGTATCATAGTAGAACAAAAGCATAATAATTCATGGACGAGACATATATCTCAAATGCTTAAAGGGTCGGGTGCGTTGTCAACGTCTATAATGAAGCAGTGTTCTTTTACAACTAGTTGTTATCTGTCACTCTAGTACTATAGTACAATCAATACATCCTACCCCTCTTGGCGATGTCCCTTGCCGTCTCCTTGCCGATGCCCGTGTTCGCCCCGGTGATGACGACTGTCTTCCCGTCCAGCCGTGCGTTACTGCGGCACACGCCTCCGCCGCAGAACTTCCTGACAAGCACCACTCCGGCCACTACAGAGGAGATTGATTCAAAATAGGTCAGTTTCCCTGTGATACAACTTGTCATGTGTAAAGTATGGGTCAATTTGATTGGTCACTCATCATCACTGATAGTGCATGCAAGTATGCAAATAATTGCAACAAAAAGCTAAGTCTTCCTCACAAAAGCACTTCCTTAAAAGTTACTAATTTTATTTATTAATTACTAGTTACTGTTAGATTAGCAGACCGAGTTACAACGCAAAAAAAAATATTTTTTAGTGTTGAATTGTAAATCCGTTTGATTATTCCATGTAGATTTCACAATTTATGCTTCTAAATTTCTTAACTTTTCAGAAGAATGACATTGCTCTCATTCAAACCAAAGACCAAGGAGGTTATAGGAGGCTATAACCCCCTTTTCAAACATACTATAAGTGCCAAATGCACACTGAAGCGTTAAGGGAACATAGGTCAACTGGCATGAAAGACCTTTCACCCTCATTTGCATTCTAAACTAACTGGCCCAGGTGCTCAATTTTCGGTTGCCTTTGGGCTGTCCGACAATGACGGGGTTTTTAGACATGGGATAATAACATAGCTGACACGAAACGACACGTCACTGTAGATTATAGCTTGTCACGGTTTACACAGATCGAAACACGCAAACAGGTACCACAACAAAGCCACGTATAAACATGAGCAGCCGACGGTCACCTGTTCTAATCAAACGTTAGGCATGTCGGAGTGCAAATTTTTGTCCCTTAATAATGCTGAATACTTTCGTTAAACATTGCAACATTTTACAAACTTAGCTAAATGCAGTGAAGTTTCATCCGATGTTGAAGCTGATCAAATGTCAGGCACCTGCGAAAACCTTGCAGTGGGCCCCCATGTAAAATCCGATACCGCCATCTGTACTTGGGTAAGTTAGGCTAGCGAAGGCAACAACACCGAAAACTTCAGGAATGGATAAAAAAGAACAAATACATTAATGTAGACTGTCACAGTCATCCTACCTCCCAGAACTACTCCGATAACGACAGCAGGGTTCGCCTGCAGTGTTTCCACCATACCACCACTCGCCGCCATCTTGTTCTGCTAGATTGAGTAACGCTGGCGGACAAAACATAGCCGCATTCCAGGGGTTAACGTCCATTCGGTCAACACACCAGAGAGTAGTTGGTATTGGAGGCAGAAGGGCACCAGCAAATAAGCAAGTACGTACTACTTCAAATTTAGCTTCTCTACTTCGGCTTGCACCATATCATTGCCCACTTCACAAATTGTATGCCATCATGGTTTTAAGATATCATTGGGATTATTGTCTTTGTATTGTCTCTTGCATTAATTAAAATAAGCCGGTGAAAACTTGTGGTTTGAATTTAATGATGACGTCAACAAAGGGACATGTACAGTCTGAGGATTTATTACTAGTAAGAATGCTAGACGAATCAAGTAACAGTTGAGTACTTTCTTACAACCGATTTACGTATGGTAATCTTTATGCATGTTGTCTATTCTCTCTGATATTTATATACATGATATTGACAGCTCGTCACTTGCATTATTTTTTTTGAGTGCGGGCTGAAATTTATTGTAGATTATGAATCTTCAAGAGCAGATTGATATTTTTACAGAGGCATGGGTATATAAGTTCCCATGCGGGGAAACTTGAGCTATATCGAGTGTTCACTTCAGTCCGACCATTTCTTCGCTAAGCTCCCAGAGTCTTCTCGCAGTTTCGTCATCTTGTGCTTCCTTGGTTGGCGTTTTCGGTGCGCAGTCACTACAGAAACAGAAACAGAATGGAACAAAAAATTGATTTCTGCAAGTTCTACTAGTTATTAGTACATGGCAATTTTTTGTCCGACGGCTAATTGCAAGTAACAGGAAAATGACGAACAAACAATGAAGTACAAATTGTACAATGCATACAAAATGTATATAACATGTGACTATTCTACTCCCAAAGCTGGCTCTAGATTGTAACTTGTGGAGCAGGGTTTGCCTCATTTTTCTGAGGCAGTGGAAGACGAAAGATCCACCTTTTCTGTAATGTGCGAGTTCTGTGATGTTAAGAGGAGAGTAGTTTTCTTTTTCTTTGTAAATATGGAAAATTGGGATGACATTTGTTATCTTCTTTGACTCAGTCTACTATCACTAGACAAGATGAAAGAATTTTAGAAATCGGGCATTGGCACTCACGCAAAGTATTGTCCTGAAAAGTCCTCCAGACCCTCAGTCACCGCACAGTGGATGGTGGTTTGGGCGCCCTGTTGAGCTGTCTTCGCAAGCAGACGCACAAAGACCCAAATGACAGGTTTGAGAAGAGTGAACCCCAAGCCAAATGCCGCATCCGTATGGCGGCCTATTTCGGTGATGATTACGCCTGGGTGGAGACTGTAGGTCGTTACTCCCGTCCCTGTTATAAGGACAAGGCAAAAGTTAAGTTACCATCTGAAATACATGCAGCTGTCTCAGTCACCATGTTGGTGTCCCTTTATACATTTCAGTGAATAATTGCCCAAGTGTTTTCGGACATTTAAAGATGTTTGCACCGTTTCAGGTAACCACGCTTAAATGTCTTCAACTCAAAGAAGAGAAAATCAGAAGAAATGCAAATACGCTTTTCATACAACAACTCCTGTTTCTTCGATATGGAAAGCGAATGACAACACTCTATCTTGCTGTCATTGCAATCTCTTTCTCTCTATCTGTCTCTCCAGAAATTTGTAAGACATGTATACACAAAGTCTCCTGTGCATTCCGATCATTGTACTCTTAACTTACTTACTTTAGTATGTGATTTCTGTTCACTGTAAAAACCTGAATAGTGTAGATGTTAGACCAGCCATATAGTACAGTTCTCCAACTTGCCGCACATTGTATCTGTTATAATTGTTGTGCAATAAAGTGTACCTTTCAACCGTCGATCCAGCTCCTTAGTAAACAACATGTTGGCCAGCTTGCTCTGTCCATAGGCACCGAATGGGCTGTACGTCTTGTGCAAGTTGATGTCATCAAAGTTGATCTTCCTCCACGCGTGAACGCTGGCGGAGACGATGACGACCCGGCTGGGCGCGGAGTTTTTTAGTTTGTCCAGCAGCAGGTTGGTGAGGAGGAAGTGACCCAGGTGGTTCGTGCCGAGCTGCATCTCAAAACCATCTTCGGTCTTCCATTGTGGGCACGCACAGACTCCTAAAACGAAGTAATGTTACATGTAAGTACAAAATATGAAAAGTAATCATGGTAAACAGTTACTCAAGCAAATATATAGATGTTGAAAACAGTCAGACGTTTCAGGCAGCAGTCACTGACGAAAGATAGACTATCCAATTGCTTGCGTAACAGTTAACTTGGTATAGCTCGCATTACCTGGATGCCTAACCTTCATTGACGTTGTCATGACCATGGCTTTTTTATATAATACATATTTCATCTGTTATGGTAATTATTTTATAAGTTATAGACTCCAACATTAAAAGTATTGAAGTGCATTGCTTTTACGATGATTCGGAAATAAGCGTAGAGGGTACATTCTTCACCTTTCATACATATATTTGTTGCAATATGTGTGTTGTTTCTGTCCTTAAGCTTCGGTCTTCCATTGCTGTCAACTCATGATTCCTGTCAATGCTGGGACTGTGGACATGTCTACAAGATAGTACTCGAACTCTGACTCCAAGTTTGATACGGTAAAGAAGTTTTTTCCCTCTGGGCCACACAGCTGTGCAAGCACAAAATTGATCGAATTGCACAAACTGTCAAATACTAACCAGCATTATTAATGAGGATGTCCAGTCGAGGTTCCGTGGCGTTGACTTTGAGTGCGAACTCTCGAACAGACCTCAGCGAAGCCAGGTCCAGCTTCTCAATGACGACATTTCCGTTTCCGGTGTCACTACGGATCTCTTCAGCAGCAGCCGCGGCTTTGGTTAGATCCCTACAAGCAAGGATCACTCGGGCACCTATTTTGAATAGAAAACAGCAAATATGGTTGTTTTATGAATCATGTATCAACATGCTTGGTTTGTCTACTACATATCAAACTTCATATAACGTTTCTGCACTGCACTGTTTGATAAAAAGTGTGCCGTGTGATTTCTGTGTATTTGATTAAAGGCGTGTATAAGGGGAAAACGTAAATGACAGATTAAACTGTTTTCTGTCATTCATTTCGTACTATGTATAGCATAGTGAAAACATCCTACCCCTCTTGGCGATGTCCCTTACCGTCTCCTTGCCGATGCCGGTGTTCGCCCCGGTGATGACAACTGTCTTACCGTCCAGCCGTGCGTTGCTGCGGCACACGCCTCCGCCGCAGAACTTCCTGACAAGTAACACTCCGACCACTACACAGCAGATTGATTCAAAATAAGCCAGTTTCCCTCGGTGGTACAACTTGTCATGTGTTGATTGGTCACTCAATAGTGATTGTACATACAAGTATGCAAAAAAGATGCAACAGAAAGCTAAGTCTTCATCACAAATTTACTTCTTTAAAGTCATTTCTTACTGTTATATAATTTTACAGGAAGTTACAACGCAAAAAAGCCCAAATTTGAATTCTAAATTCGTTAGATTATTCCATGTACATTTCACAATTCATGCTTCTAATTTTCTTAACTTTTGGGCAGAATGACATTGCTCTCATTCAAACCAAGGACCAAGGAGGTTATAGGAGGCTAATATCCTCCTTTTCAAACATACTATAAGTGCCAATTGCACACTGAAGTGTTAAGGGAACATAGGTCAACTGGCATGAATGACCTTTCACCTTTCACTGTCCTGATAAGTAACACTACTGTGCAATAGATCAATGCAAAGTATCTATTACATAACAGTTGTGGCACAAGTTATTTAGTCACGTAACTGTTTATGTTGTAGCATTGAACTCATTCAAAATCACTGACCTGTCGCTTGGATGAATGGTTTGTTTGCAATCTGCGGTCACAGATGTTTGCTGTCTGTATTTGCGTTTGTGACACGGGTACAACCGAGATTAAATTCGGTGTAACACACCAGCCTATCAAGCATGTGACCAACAGACACGCCAATAATCATTTCTAAGGCCATGTTGATTTGATTATATGGATGACATTTGCGCGCGCATTAATTTCCGTCCGTTAGCTTAGACCCGAGGAAGAAATCACCATACTAGTAGGACACAAGTTGCCTACGAAAATGGTAGGATTTCAAAAAAAAAAAGGCTGACTATCTGGCTTCAGAGGCGGCTGGAAAGAGTACAAACTTGGGGCCTATACGCTAGGAGCGCATAGACCCCATATAGTCATACATGTATGAATCATGTATCATACAGTGAGACCGATTGATTCTCCTGCGTTGAGGGGGTGGGGGGAAAGTTGATATCCAGTATCAGGGGAAATATTGCATAGATTACTAACGTTATATTTAGCACCATTTTTAAAATGACAAACAATAGCCAGCTTACCTCCCACAAGAAACCCTGTAACTGTGACGATACGGGACTGTTGAGTTTCCATCTCCTCACCAGCACTCTCCGCCATCTTGTTTTGATGGTAAAGGTCACCCAAGCGCCGTGGGTCGATATTGCAGGGGTTAATGACCGTGCGGACGACATTGAAGGGCACCATTTAGCATCAGGGAGTGAACTATAGCTCTAGGCACCTGAACGAACGCCTCATACAAGTGTCTTTGAGACTCTTTTTGTTTAATACATAGTTCGTCTGTTGAAAAAAGTCTACGCAGTTTTGTGCTATACCACTGACGAAAGCATCCCCTTATTTCTCACGGCATTTTTGCACCAAAAATTGAAATATTTTATAGAAGGAATATTGATTGTGATTGTAATGTCCTTCCACTTTTCAATATATTTGTGCGACTATCTCACATTTCTGACATTTATGATTGGTGCTAAAGCAGCCCACATGACGCGAACTCAGCTTGTCGTGCCACCACAAACTACCAGAATGTAAACAAACATGGCTGACAGCTGTGCTTCAAGCTTTTAAACACACTCGTAAGGCTTCATATTTTGGCACCTCCACTTCCTGAATGACACTTATTTGGAATGGAATGGAAGAGGGTTGATTCAACTTACTCTGTAAAGAAATGGCCAGAAAACTGACTTTTTGTATCGTCTTAATGTTACATAATGCAGCTTTGAATCCCTTTCTCAGGACGGCATTGTACCTTGGTGAGCAACTGGACAAGATGGGACTGTTCCTGACAACCTTGCTGCAGCACATTCATACTGTACCACCAATGATGACAGGGATAATTAGGACCACGTTCTGAAGGCATAAAGTTTTCATCATTTGACATTCAAAGTTACATTTCTCGTTGATTATGCAAAGGCAGTAATTTTTTTGCAATGGCCAACGCTGCCTAATATACATACACAATGACCATGGAGTTCAAAAGAAGGCCGCCAGGGGAACTAACATTTCGTTACTGCTTTGAAAGGTCAAACACATACTAATAAAAACTTGCGATTGTGATATCATGCTCAGAAAGAAAGATGCAAACATCTGCAGTTTTGCTCCAGTTCCACAGGAATGGAAGTTGTAGTGCCTATATCAGTTTTGGAAACAATGTCCATAAGCGTCCCCTCTATAACAACGGTTTACTGTCAGTGTAACTATCTCATCACTTCGTGATGAATCTGACTAATGAAGATTCCATTGCCTTTTCTGATTATTCTGTTCCGGTCTTTCGCTGCATATTTTGTTGGCAATCCTCTGTCTCCAGAGACAATGGTAGCGCATCATGAGTCAGACTGTATCCATGTCTATATATATATATATATATATTAGACTGATATAGTACATATTTAAACTTAAACAATCCATTTTCGTGTAAGGTGAATGCGTCACTCTTTCAGCCCCACCATCTCCTCGCTGAGCCGCCAGAGTCTTCTCGCGGTCGTCTCGTCCTTCGCCAGAGGGGACACGTCACAGGGCATGCAGTCACTGGAACATGTAACAAGGGGTTTGGGAGATTACCCTGGGAGCCAGACCTGACGGGGTTGGCAGTGAGTGTGTTCGGCAGATCAAGGAAGTTCTGCCGCTGATCTAGATTCAAACGCTCCGGGGAGTTGTTAGGGCTAGCCGACTCATCTTAGCCTGGATGCCAGACCCATAGCACGCTAGGCCCAGTGAGTTATTAGCCAAATGAGGGGGGCCATGATATGATTTCCTTGGGGGCATATTGGCCCTGGAGCCGAGGAACTGGCCTGTGTAGGCCCTGGAAACAGTCTGGCACCCAGGCTAACACATCTCCCTGGCTTACAACTCCATGGAGCGCTTAAATTTACATCGGCGGCAGTACTCCCTTGGCCTGTCGAACTTTCTCGCCCAGTGCCAGCCCCGTCGGGTTTGGCGCCCAGGGTAGGGAAAGATATCAAATAACCGTTTAAACGTACGACGTCATAGTTGATCTAATTCAAAAGTAGGAACTGCACAACAGAAAGTAACTGAGAAAAGAACAAATTCAGTCTCTATATGGAACTGTTTTAGATACACTGAATGGTGTTAAATCATGGCCATGTGACTATAACGTACATCAATGCACGTGCGAAGGCATGACGTTTATTCAATTTACTTTTTCCTTTCATTTCTGAACTTTAACACATATAGAGGCGTAAATCTAGACTGTACGTATAAACTGCGTATTTAGAAACAGCAAACTACGAACAACTATACAGAAGCGGGAGCAGGCAGATGAGTGGCAGCCATCTTGGATCAATCACGCCACCAACATGGCGGCGGTGGTTATGTGTAAGTTGTGACGTCACATAAGTGTATGCCCGTATATAAAGACATATACTGACCTGAAGTACAGCCCTGAAGTCGTTTCAAGTCCCTTGTCCACGGCCAGGTGTATGGTGGTCTGTGCGCCCTGTTTCACGCTCTTCAAAAACAGGTATTGGATGGCAAGGAGGGGCACCATCGGCAGAGCTGCCCAGCCGAACGTGGTGAAAAAGTGCCGACCTAACTCTGTGTGGATGACACCAGGATGGAGGGCGTTGGCCGTTACACCAGTTCCTGCAGAATCAATAGGGCGATATTGACGTCTATTGTTTATCAATGGAGAACAATGATGGCCCACCTCAGTACATAACAGCTACTGACATGCGGTAAACATGATGATGATGATATTGTTGTACGTTGTTTGGATTTTCCAAACAAGATGTGAGAGACAAAAGTGTTCTCAAACGTACTTGAACATTGCTGTTAACTCACATATAGAATGTCGAAACTGTTAAATGGTCAATATATTCTCAGAACAATTGTCATACTTTAAACGCAAAACTGAACTATAGAAGGCGGTGCCTTCGATACTTCTGTGCTAGTTGGGAGCATAGAACACCGGCTCAGAATGGTATATACCGACAGCGAACCGTTCATTTTGACACTGGCCGTCATGGCGTGCAGACTAATCAATTCGTCAACTAATCAAGTAATCAACTTATCAAGTCATCAACTTATCAAGTAATCATCTAATCAAGTAATCATCTCATCAAGTAATCATCTAATCAAGTAATCAACTAATCAAGTAATCATCTCATCAAGTAATCATCTAATCAACTAATCAAGTGATCAAGTAATTACTTGATTAGTTGATGACTTTATTAGTTGATTAGATAATTGCTTGATTACTTGATTGCTTGATTAATTGAGTAGATGATCACTTGATTAGACAATTACTTGATTAGTTGAAGACTTGATTAGTTGATTAGATGATAAGTTGATTAGTTGGTTACTTGATTAGTTCATTAGATGATTTTATAATTAGTTTATTACTTTTGACATGGAAAATAAACTTCAACTGCCACCACTAAGAATACTTGGACTTACCCCAAATTTTCGGTTGACTCAATCAACCTTTTTCACGGAACGGACTCGTCTAATCAAGTAATCAACTAATCAACTAATCAAATAATTATCTAATAAGCTAATCAAGTAATCAACTAATCAAGTTATTAACTAATCAAGTAATCATCTAATCAACCAACAAAGTAATCATCTCATTAACTAAACTAATCATATAACCTATCACCTAATAAAGTGATCAACTAATCAAGTAATCATCTTTTCAAGTAATCAACGAATTAAATCAACTAACCAATTAATTAATCGAGTAATCTATCACCTAATCAAGTAATCGACTAATCAAATAATCAAGTAATCAATCAACTAATCAACTGATCAACTAATCAAGTAATTAAGTAATCAACTAATCAACTAATCAACTAATTGAATTATTAACATCAACTAATCAACTGATCCACTAATCATTTAATCAAGTAATTAAGTAATCAACTAATCAACTAATTAAGTTAACTTATCAACTGATCAAGTAATTAAATAATCAACTAATCAACTAATCATTTCATCAACTAATCAAGTAATTATCTAATCAACTAATCAACTAATCAACTAATGAAGTAATCATCTTATCAACTAATCAACTAATCAGCTAACCATCTAACCAACTAATCAACTAATCAAGTAATCAACTAATTAAGTAATTAGCTAATCAAGAAATCCTCTAATCAAGTAATCAAGTAATTACCTGATAAAGTAATCAACTAATCAAGGAATCATCTTTTCAAGTAATCGACTAATTAAATAATCAACTAATCAACCATTCAAGTAAATGAGTAATCTATCATCTAATGAAGTAATTAACTAATCAAATAATCAAGTAATCAAGAAAACAACTAATCAACTAATCATCTAATCAAGTGATCAACTAATCAATCAACTAATCAACTGATCAAGTAATTAAGTAATCAACTTATTAACTAATCAAGTAATCAAGATCTAGTCAAGTATCATCCGGTGAAGATGGCCTGTGAAGTTACGACGCAGTAAAACTGGTCGTCTACAGCATGTGCACGTACAGGGATAGGGTAGGTCGTAACAATGGGTCAAACGACCCATTTATTTATGACTGATAGATAAGATAACCCTTTAGAGTGTAGGCTATGCAATACATAGTAATCCAGGAGTATGACCACGGACTGGCGAGAGCACATTTTCCGCGCGTCCGTCTCCCACGGCGTCCAGAACACAACTGAGCAAACCCGGAAGCGGCGCGCTCTTTTACGCGGCACTATGTTCCATAGAGTATAACGGCATTATATGGAACAGCTTTGCCGCCTCTGGGGTGTCGCCAGGAATAGAACATTTTAAAGTCCACAAAGAAAATGCTAGCTTCTTCCTACCTTCCAGTCTCCTCGCCAGCTCTCTCGTGAAGAGTACATTCGCTAACTTGGACTGGCAGTACGTTCCAATAGGACTGTACGACTTCTCGGCGTTGATATCTTCAAAATCAATCTTTCCCCACACATGAGCCAGGGCTGACACGACGACGACCCGGCTGGGCGCGGAGTTCTTGAGTTTGTCCAGCAGCAGGTTGGTGAGGAGGAAGTGACCCAGGTGGTTCGTGCCGAACTGCATCTCGAAACCGTCTTCTGTCACCCATTTTGGGCACGCACCGACTCCTAAAATGAAGTTATGTAAAGTACAAAATATGAATTATCTTCATATGTAGACTCCAACATTGAGAGTACAATATCAGTCTATTCCAGATAGTGCAAGACCATTACTTTTACGATGTTTTGGAAATACATATAAGCATATAGACGATAAATTGTTGATTCCGCTTGGAGTCAAATCGCCCACCCACCTGCATTGTTTATGAGGATGTCTACCTTCGGCTCTCTCTCGTTAATGATCGTCGCGAAAGTTCGTACCGAGGCAAGAGAGGCCAGGTCGAGTTGTTCGATGGCGACATTTCCGTTTCCGGTAGATTTTCGGATCTCGGATGCCGCAGTTTCCGCTTTGGTGAGATCTCTGCAAGCCAGGATCACCCGGGCCCCTTTTCATGAAATAATGGAAGTAAGATGGTTGTACAAAGAAAATACAAAATGTTGTAAAAAAAGGTGTAAATCAATGAAGTTGATCGGGAAGGATCCTTACGTCTGCTTGGAGATTAGGTCTCTACATTCTGCCGATTTCTGTTGTATCATGTTATAGTAGGCCATCCTTTTGTGTGAAAAATTGTCTTCTTCTGTCGTCATGTCAAAATGTGAAAGAAATGGCGTGAAAGAATACAGTGTATAACTTGATATAAGGGAGGGAAGAATAGCAATGCCCCTTGGCGTGTAAAAGTTTTAAAGACAACGGCGAGCAATTTATTTTGATGCCGTACCTCTAGCGGCAAGGTCACGTGCTGTCTCCTTCCCAATGCCCGTGTTGGCTCCTGTGATGATGACGGTTTTGCCATCAAGTCTGGCGGGACTACGACACACACCACCCTCGCAGTACTTCCTCAAAAAGTACAGACCAACGCCTACAAAAAAAACATATAGAAAACATGTAGTACTGGGTCAAACAGATTCACAAAATGAAAATCTTGCAACGATATGATGAGCGTCAAATAATCACACAAATACACACACTGTGCATTTGTATATACCAATACATCTAGCTGATAAATTCCACGTTTATTGGGTGAGTTTTGCTTGTTACAATCCTTATAGCAATTAATAAATCTTATTTGTTTGATAAATCTGAATGTCTTGGGTGGTGATAATGCTAACAAAATACTCAAGGGTTTTCTAATAATTCTAATAGTCTCCGAGTTATCCTATATTTGTATTTTATATAAATGTTTTATTGGTCAAACACCACCCGTGCAATCGCAGCCCTTCACAGCGCTGAATTGATGCAGGGTTTACAATATACCATACAATACAGGGTTCACATGATACATATTTGCTCCACTTTTTTTTGTGGAACTGTCGCAAGGGTCTGTGCGGCTGCCATTCGGTGACCTCAATACGACTTTCCCCAACCGAAGTTAGGTACCCATTCACACCTGGGTGGAGTGAGGTAAGTTGTGTAAAGTGCCTTTCCCAAGGGCACAACGTCGGGGCGCATGTCCAGACATGTCCCGGGTACAACTCGGAATCGAACCCGGGTCTCGCCGTTTCATAGTCGAACGCTCTACCACTACGCCACCCGACGCCACGACATGACTTCGACCCAAAACGCAACAATGCAGTAAAGTAGGGTTCTCCTGACAATTCGGTAAACCGATTCTGTTTTTATGAAACCTATTTCTACATACCACTCCGGACTGATAAAACAGTGATGAAATTCCTTGCAAAATTAAGACAACTTTTACCGACAGTATTAATGATTCAACATTATACAGATAGTGTAATATGGGCTAATACTAGTACGTTTGGAATGAAAAATTTAAATGCATTTCAATTTTAGTTTATGAGCCTATAGAAGACCTTTATTGCACGACAATTGTAAAAGGTAGAATGACAATGGCAACTCGCGAATTTCTGACAATGCGAAGAGACTAATCCACTT
Organism: Branchiostoma floridae x Branchiostoma japonicum; assembly: GCA_013266295.2. Taxonomy (NCBI): domain Eukaryota; kingdom Metazoa; phylum Chordata; class Leptocardii; order Amphioxiformes; family Branchiostomatidae; genus Branchiostoma; species Branchiostoma floridae x Branchiostoma japonicum. The sequence continues at coordinate 11,792,331 of CM023840.1, forward strand.
TCAAAAATAACAGTGAAGACACTAATTATGCTAATGAGAGGTTCACGATTAAGAGTGCGCATGCCCAGTGTCAACTTGAGGTGACCCCCCCCCCCCCCCGAAACGTAAACAAAACGCGATAGGCCATTTTTATGATGTCTAGGCATCTTCTTTTACGTCTCTGCCGCCTTCAACTTTAACATGTCACCCACAATGCATTATTACACTGTGCATGCGCAGTATTAATTGGGAACCTCCTGATACAGTACACTGATAACTAGTAAACAATATGTATGATACAAATGTACGCGAGTGAATGCCCGGGCACGTAGAAGGCCAAAAAATACAAGGTTAACATTACGCCACAAATCGTCAAATCAGTGTATATAATGTCCTCTTAAAGACATAAGCTCCAAAGATGTCACAACTACTCACCTCCGGCGACTGCCGACAACACCAGGGGACAGTGGGCCCGTGTGAAGTCGACGATGTTACCAGTCAGTTCAAAATAATTGGACGCCATCTTTGTTGTCCTTTTCACCTTTACAGGTCGTAGTACAACGGCCTGTAATAACCTTATGAACGTATCGCGCATCCTTTCACCGTGCCGTGTGTGGACTGTAAGTCCTATAGCTATGGTGTACAAATGTCCCAGGGATTCACCTCAGAATAAAGTCATCTTTTGAAGTAAGAGGAAGTGTCCGGACAGTAACATTTGTCTGTTTTAATGTTGAAGCGCCTGAATGTAACCAGAATGACTAGGAAACACATTTGAGGATAAGCATTGGTGTCGAAACCATTACCTATATCCCTATGTAAGACTGCTACTGCTAGTAACGCAAGTTTTGTTTAGTTCATACGTAGATTTACGTAAACACTTTGGAATACCGTGCTAACAACTTCTCCATTGATAAGAATACAGTTACTCAAGCAACTGAATAGATTTTGAAAACTGTCAGACGTTTCAAGTAGCGTCCACTATTTTTCGTCAGTCACTGAGAGTTTTCAAAGTCTGTCCAGTTGCTTGAGTAAACTGTTTTCTTGGGTATCTCATTACCTGGATGTGTAACCTTCATTGACATAACTTTGCCATTGGTCTAGTTGAGTAAATAAAGCACAAGAACATATATACATGTATATGTATTTGTATATTTACCTTTGGGGTGAGATTAAGACATCTGTTTTAACACCGATTCGATAACAAGGAAAACTTTATTACAGATAAAGGTGGCCCATAAAAGACAGTGTACAGTAAACGTGGGAAACAATAACTGATAAATAGCTTCACATGTGGATATAGGATGTATCATAACGTATCGGATGCATAACAAATGTATTGTGATTATCTTATGGTGCTCAGCATGAAGCTATTTGGCTGTAGAAGCGGCTGCTGAGACAACAGACGGACCTGGGGTGCAACGCGTGGGTATAATGTTACTTCCCTTTGTGTATATCTGTCTGCTAGGCCACACCAATTTTATTAGTTGCTTCTCGGATTTTTTCAGAAAAAATATGAAGCGACAGGGCGAAAAAAAAATAAAAATAAAAACAGGCCTGGGCATCCTTTTATAGCCCCAAATGCTAGAATAGGTGCCATGAAGTCAACACAAAAGACTGGGTTAAAATTTTTACAATTTAAACAATGAATTTTTAACTTTTAATCAAACCACTGCATTGGTAGATGTAACAACTAGGAAAAAAAGGACTTTCTTCAACTGTTGGAGGCAAAATATGAGCATTTTTGAGTTGATTTAGAACCAGAATTTTTTTTTTTTTTTTTGCAAATCAGAAAAAAATGAAGCGGCGAATCCGAGAAGCAACAAATTAAATTGGTGTGGCCCTATAGATAAAACTTCCAATGGCTATGGACCAATCCTATAACCCCGCCCACCTCCGTCAAAACGTACAAGTGCAAATATTTGACAGACATGCAGCCGCTCTTTCATTGGTCGAACCCATAATTCTCATGCTATCATTGGTTGAACTGTGTTGGACCGTTTTACCTGCATATCTAACGCAGTTAGCAGTTCAACCAATGATAGCATGGCAATTAGCGGTTCGACCAGGAGAGCGGCTGTATGTCCGTCAAATATTTGCATTTTGTACTTGTGAATGAATTCGCAGCTAGTATGACCGCGCCATGTTTCAGCCGCTAGAGTAGCGATATAAAACCATTATATTATTGCGTTTTTTGGTGTGTAGCAACATTTTCTTACATATATCATATCAACCTTCTTTCTTTCTTTTATTCTTTGGTTCTTCATTCACTTACGTATACCATTATACGTATGTTCATCACAATCATCTAAATCTTCCAGTAGTCTAGCCGCTTAGCCCGACCATGTCTTCACTGATCTGCCAGAGCTTCTTGGCCGTTGCGTCGTCCTTGCCGACAGGAGCTAATTCAATTGGCTTGCAGTCACTACGGGGAAAGAAAAATGAAGAAAATATATGATACCAAATTTCTATGTTTGCATCCCTGTAAAAGTTTATCTATTTCCTATTTTTTTAATGGACTTTGCAGTATGAAATACAACCAAAAAGTAAACGGAGTGCCTCTTTTTTCATGTAATGATCATGAAGGGTAGGATGTAATAAACGTTACGAAAACGTAATGTACGAAAATCAATACCATCTTTACTACCGAAGTGTATGATAACGGTACCGGTTGTCGTCGTGAACTACCTTGCCGTAAAACAAACGTACTGTCGTAAAACCACCACACCTGAAGTAAACACCAGATGTGGTCTCCAGTTCCTTGTCCACGGCGAGGTGCACGCTGGTTTGTGCGCCTTGTTTGGCGGTCTTGGCGAACAGGTGGACCCAGGCCGTGAAGAAAGGCCCGAGCAGCAGCATGATCCAGCCCAGTGTGGTGGAGAAGTTACGGGACAGCTCAGTATCCACGACTCCAGGGTGGAGGGCATTGGCCGTGACACCAGTACCTATTGGTCGTCAAATTCAAATAAAGATGAAATGCGCCAAGAAACAGTTACTCAAGCAACTGGATATAATTTATTGAAACGGTCTATTTTACAGGTTTATAACCACGAACTATTAAACTTCGTGGTTGATCTCAAGATCTCACCAGTGTCACTCACGAAAGGTAGTGGATTATACCTGAAACGCCTGACCGTTTCCAAAATCATATCCTGACATGATTTGTTTACATTTCGGGGGTGTGGCGTATCTTATAACCTGGATGTCTAACCTTCATCAACGTAAATATGAAATGGTTTGTGCAGGCTTTCTTTCTAATAAATAATGATATGATAGTGTTGCTTATTTTTTCTTGAGAAAACTTGCGACAAAGAAGAACACGTTACAGTTTTAACATCGACCTTATAGAATGCTGTCTGAAAATACACGTCTTAGTCATTTCGTACTTCTTTTAGCTTAGATCTAAAAACAAGAAAACAGCATCGGAACGTGGGTAGGTTTTGAAACAAAATTGCAAACTGGGTCTTCTGCTGACTTGTTTCAGCCAATGATCAATAGCTTTGATTAATAATATTTTACTTCCTACTTACTTAGAGAATCTAAACGTTGTGTATACAAAATCTAAGTGTATACATGTGAAATTCTCGTAACATCTGGGTAAGAAATGCACATTTTCCGCACCTTCGAGTCTTCAAATCAAAGTTGTTCTGAAACGTTAAGTACGTGAAAATTGTTGCTAATTTAGGATACCGAAACTAAAGATCAATGAAGTATTTTACCTACTTTTACCTAAGACTAAAAGAAATTAATGCCTCTGGCCATGAGGTGTTGCAAAAACTATAATATTAATAGAGAATATGCTAGCTTTTTCCTACCTTCCAGTCTCCTCGCCAGCTCTCTCATGAAAAGCACGTTCGCTAACTTGGACTGGCAGTACGCCTCGTGCGGACTGTACGAATTTTCGGAATTGATGTCGTCAAAGTCGATCTTTCCTCTCTTGTACAGGACGGCAGAGACGACGATGACCCGACTGGGAGCAGATTTCTTTAGCATGTCCAGCAGCAGGTTGGTGAGGAGGAAGTGACCTAGGTGGTTCGTGGCAAACTGTCTCTCGAAACCGTCTTCTGTCACCCATTTGGGACATGCACTTACGGCTGGAACGAAGTATGTCAATATAATAAGTTTATAGCAAATACATGCCCGAAGGCTAATTGCAAGTATATATATGACATGAATATGTCACACTTTTGTGTGTCTATAAAAAGGGTATAATTATAAAACCTGTGCTACCAAAGTATACTAATGTAATAAAAAAAGTTTTATCAAAACTTTCAAACCTGCGTTGTTTATGAGAATGTCCAGGCCCGTTTCTCTCTTCTTGATTCTTGTGGCGAACTTGCGGACGGAGGCGAGAGACGCCAAGTTCAACTCCTCCACGACTACATTTCCGTTTCCGGTAGTTTTCCGGATGTCCTTTGCAGCAGTTTCCGCTTTGGTAGTGTCCCTGCACGCCAGGATGACTCGGGCCCCTGTTGGCGTGCAATATCGTGGGTACGTCATGATTACTTAGTTTGGCTAGTGGCCAAAAACGAACCTATATGACAAGATGTTAGTGATATTTTAGACACGTAGTTACTAGGCAGAAATGGATCATGAGGGGGCTCTACGCTACGTCTACGCAACGTCTACGCTCTACGCTACGTAGCAAATGGCCCAAATGGATCTATATAGCATTAGTTGTTGATATTATAGATACGTCAGAAAATTACCAGAACAAATGCAAAGAAATTTTTAATGAACTTTTAATGAACCTATAACACAACAGCAGCATTAACTAGCGGTAACAAGATACCTCTGAGATGGACGCGATATGATAATTGGGATTTTGGTAATCTCCAATCAGATCTCTTCGGGGGCCCCGTATGTTGGACCGTTAGCATTGTTTTTACATGTGTTATCAAGCGCTAGCGCCCAAATTTTCATGAATATATAATACACGTGCTACCCTAGTCTCGAGGGGTCCCATTTGAGTTTGGTAAACATTTCATAAACCGCTGTGTCTGAAAGCTTACTAGAATGCTTTGCAAACATAAGCTACTTGGCCAGTATGTAGGCAAATATACTCATGCCGTACAATATGGACAAAACGGAGAATAGAAGTAATACAATGTACATAGGACGGTCGGGAAACACTAACTATTAAGAACACCTGTTGCTATCCAACTCTCTTTCCTTTTTCAAACGAAAGCTTGGCGCTGTAATTATAAAAAATCTCACATCGGACCTATACCTACAAATGATGGGGGGGGGGCTGTTAACGTGATTGAGAAAGGCACTTTACACTAATGAATGCACCCAATACGATGTATATTGATTAGAGCGGTCCCACTGCGAATTACGTGGATTACAACGGCTGGTTTTGCTTTGCGCAAAAGGGCATGCAGGCCCCCTTAGGAATAGTAGCTAACACTGTCAGAAATAATATCAATGTTTCAAAAATCAAAGTACGATACCTTTGGCTGCCAAAGCACGCGCTGTCTCCAAGCCAATGCCGGCATTGGCTCCTGTGACGATGACAGTTTTCCCATCGAGTCTTTCTCCGTTCTGATTCCCACCACCGCCGCTACTGTACCGTCTCAAGAAATAGAAGCCAACGCCTAGTAATTTTGAAAGAAAACAGACGTCGTGCATTCTTAGGGACGAGTCAGAAATGATCGCTAGGGTTTGTGCTGAAAAGGGAAAAACTGAATTTCTGTTCATAAAATTGTATAAAAGACAAAAAGAACTTTTAAAAATGGCTAAATGTTGACTTGAAAATGGTATTTAGACGTTTTCGCCCCCACGTAAATTTCATGGTTTGCCACACCTAATTAGCAGAGACCAACTGCTGAGACCGTTTCCGGTCGTGTTTTCTTACCTTACAACTTGAATTGGCAATTTTCCCATTGTTTGTAGTTGTATATGGTATCTGTGCTACTGTAACTTACCAAAAATTTTGCACTAACGTTATGATATCTAGGTACCCTACTCTACACCATTCAGAAAGCACAAGGCATGTTCATGTAAACAATAACGTAAAACCGTGACGGGCCTCAGGCTAAAAACCGACTCAGCCACAAAAACAGTGGATTACAAACTTAAGGGCAGAAATGCAGAGAACGTGAACATAGACTGTCTGTTTGGGACTTGGAAGCTCAAACAACATGTTAGAACTCACCTACGACGACTGCAAACGCTACTAGAGGGAAGTTGTTGAGTACAAATGCGACGAAAAGACCAGCGAAACCATTGTCAGCCGCCATCTTTGTAGTGTGTGTCATTCTGTTGTAGGTGGTTATGCATGTGACCTCTGGCGACCTGAATAATCATGACTGATAGGACACATCCCTTTTCTGCCCGTTTGAGCCGTCAACTTGAGTTAGTTTTGGACTGTGAAGTCGGTTATCGGGGAAAATCTTCTGAATGATTTTAGTAAAAGCCACAAATATCTCATACAAATCGAGGGTCGTTTTGTAATGTAATGCATCACCCTAAAATTCTTATTTTTGTTCACAATGGGAAACTAAGGATGGCAACAAATATTGCATAAAGGTAATATAAGGAATAGTGTTGGCTGCCTCCGAAACGTGGAACCTTACACGGTAGAGAACAAAGGACAACTTCTATTCATACAGTTCAGCTGCAGAACTTCTAGACATAGAATAGTACCTTACCTTTTAGTGTTGAGTTACTGAATGATCTGTAATGGATTTCATGTGTCTCTTTGTGAATTTTAAGTGTCTCATACCCCAATTCAGCCATGTAATGCTGCAATGGTATGTGTGTGCGCATGTTGCAAATAACCAGCCTCATCTATAACTATCTATATTGGTAAACCTACCGGTTATCATACCCGCACATAGAGTAAGAACGTGATACTGTGTCTTTTCCGCCAGGTCACTCGCCATGTTGTCCGGGTAGAGAAAAAAGAGAAGGTGACGCTTTTGCCCAGGGCGCCATCTATATCCCCAACCGTACGTTGCTCCAAGCTACAAATTATTACCGATAACTCGAGCATGAATAAAATGGTAAAAAGGTCGGCGAATCTAGGCAGTGTTAATTGTTTTGGTGGCCCTGATAGCAATTCATTGCGGTCTGATGAATGTTGTATTGGAGTAAGGCCATGTTGATTTGATTATATGGATGACATCGAGCGCGCGAATAAAAAACAGTTTGGCCCAAGGAAGGTGGAACAAATGATTGAACAAACACACAGAGTATACCAAACAATAGATTTTTTTGTTCTTTTATATCTTCTTAGGAATTGTCTACGACATCAGTATCCGTTTTTCGATTTTTTTTTTTTTTTTTTGCAAGTTACGGCACATATATTTTCTCATTTTGCAGCTGCTTTGTATGATTGAAAACTTTTTTTGGAAACGAACGAAAATTAATATTGATGTGCGCGCATGTCATCCATATAATGAAAATCAACATGGCCTAAGGTGACAAGGGTTGAAGTCGCTCTTGATGTAATTGTTTGATATGTGCACTGCTGCAGTAGAGTTTAGCCCTACATGCCAGACCCATGACACACTAGGCGCCGAGTTTAGCCAGTCTGTGGAGGGTAACTCTGGGGAGACTGTGGTATAATTTCCTCGGGGCATGTTGGCCCTGGAGCCGAGGAGCTGGTCTGTTTAGTCCCAAGGAAGTTAAAATCTATATTTCAACCTACTTGGTAAGCCCTAGAAACAGTCTGTCATCCAGACTATTTTATCAGTGAAGAAGCGACCAGCTCGAAACGGCTTTTGGTGGCTTGTGACGCCCCTTGCGTCATCAGGGAGGTCTGATTTTTGGACCCTCTAGCGACTTGTATTGGAACTACAGCTTCTCGATCGTATGACTCTGGGGCACCCAAGTCTATGTCCAAGCCTTGGTCTAAGTAGTTTATAGTATCATCATATAGAGACATTTGACGTTCCATATCAAAGATTTTTTCCATGTTAATGTCACTTAAACCTTTCCATTGATGTAAAAAAGAAAGTACAGGTTATGGTATGAAATATATTTGTTACCTGTGTGGTCCAAATCCCATATTTAAAACTGAGGACTGTACCTTGGTCGATGTCTTCACCTGTGGTTGGGCTGGACGTGTTTCAACCGGAAATGACGTTTTGTCACTATTGATTCTGCACTACGAGCTGAGCTTTCTTCGCATTCCTGACTATCCATCACAATTACCAGTTCAGCCAATGAGAGAATGGCAATTAGCGGTTCGACCAATGAGAGAAATGTCACAAGCATTTAAATGTGTGTTCATTTTGCATTTCTACGCTTTGACGGGTGTGGGCGGGACTTTGGGATCGGCCTATGGAGGCTAGATAAGTGGCGTTAAAAGATTATTCTTCCTTTTTTTGTTGAAAAATACCATTTCAAGTTGCTGATTATTGTGATGCTTATCCTAGTACACCTAATGCACAGATAAACATGGACGCAACGTTAGGGAGGTCTAAATATTCTGCTTTCCAATTTCAGTATCCAAAAATCTTGGAGCCTGCCAATATAACGATACGGTCTACTCTATTCAAGTCACAGTTAAATGCTGCTGAACATCTTTTGCAAAATATTCCTGTTATTTGCAATTAGGCCATAGCAAGTAAATTTTATGGATGACATCCTCCGGAGACTCCAAAATTAATGCGAGAGGGCGAAAAAAAAAACAAGGCAGGCAAAAAAAAACAAGATTCCTACATTTTCAGATTTTGAGATCGTAAACCTCGTTGAACAAGAATTTAGGCGGTAAAACATGATATCATACCCAACAGGTCTTCTATCGCTGTATTCAACAGTATTACCTGTCCTTGCAGATGTGTCTCTATTAAATAGAACAAAAAAAGAGCTTGCTGTACCATCTTCAAGGTAGATACTACACTGGGTATTTATTTGTAATGGAACACCCTAGACTGTCAACACTTGCCATCAAACACGAGGAATTGCGCCTCAAGTTTGCTGGATCCCTGGTGGTTTTGGGGTTTAGAGACTGCCTACCAGGCAGAACACAGGGCTCAATCACTGACAGAGTGACTCATAAACCGAACTGTCTGGAAGCCATACTCTACCTATATTATTGTGCTAACTGTTACAACACCGATTTGTCTCTGAAACAACTTTGAAAAAAGAAATGAAATTTTTCAATTATTGTACAAATGGTTTTGATTCAGTGGCAACATCACATATAAAATTAATAAAATACAACATTGTATCAAAGTAAAAATAAAAGAATAAATCAGAGCCTTGTCTTGCCGATGGACGTTCATGACATATTTGCCCTTTTTTGGCATGTTGACCACCGTCGCAGGGCAACAAAATGTCTTGTTTTTTTTCTGAAATCAGGCGAAAATCAATGCGCGCGAGGATGTCATCCATAAAATTTACTTGCTGTGGCCTTAGCCTTAGAATTTGCATTAACTGAGATGACTATTGCACTATTCCGCAATACGATACCGCAACAAGGGAAAGGGTAGGTAGACAAACCTTGACACACAAAAAAATCATCAACTTTTGTTGTCATTTTTTTACAAAGAACTTTATTACCAACGAATATTCGACAGAAAAGAACACCTAGACAGTCAAACAGCTATTTGACAAACCTATATGTGTATATGCAGAGCAAGAAGAAACACTCGGTCATTTAAATCACGGCGTTTTTTTTTCACTCACATGTTGTTGACAAACTCCTTGTTATCATTTCGGAACGTATTTAGTAGTTTTGCAACACAATAGGAAAAGTCAAATTCACATAACTACAAGAACCTTTGAAATTTTACAGTGGCGTTTTTTTTTCTTGTACATTCCAATGCTACGTACGTATTCATACTGTGGGTCACACAGTGTGACCTAAATACGTATATGTATATTGACGGTACATTTTGTATACAGCCGACATAAGATATGTACGTATAACCATCATAGCACACAGGCACTCATTGCATAGACATCAATTTCTGCAATTCACAAAGCTTAAGATATATGTGTATAAAAATATCAGCAAAAACTCCATATTGGCAAAATGGCCATTTATCAATACATCCATTGTATCTGCCTGTACATGTATGCCTAAAAATGGAGTCTAAACCAAAATATTGTTAACATTGTAGTTTTGTTGCTGATTTCTGTATATTCATGTCCCAAATAGTGGACCTTTGTCAGTAATTTCGTCTAGAATTCTCAGTATGAACATCGCACAAATCTAGAAAAGTGCTATTCCTTTTTTGAAGAACTTGTTAGTGGTGTCAAGAAGTAGTAATTTCATTCTCAAGGTTTGCGAGGGGTGGGCGGACACTTTTTTTAGGTAACCATACTTTGCTGCATGTTCAACAGTGAGCCGTTGCTATTGATGTTGTAATCCTCTTTTTTTATGTTAGGTCATACTGAGTTAATTATATGGATGACATCAATCAGGCACCCAAAAACTAATGTAAGCGTGCGAATAAAAAAAGAAGTTGTCTACATTTTGACATCTAAGTGGCCAGGAAGGTTGAACAAATGCCTGAACATACCGAGCATGGTATACCATACACGTACACAAAGTCATTTATTTTTGTTCACATCTTCTTTGACTTTGGAAGACTTGGTGGTGCAAGCAAGTAGTAATTCAAGCTCTCTACCATCGTCTTCTTTTCCTTTCTACCTCCTTCAAGTACATGTATCTAAAGAGACGGTATCGCCGCAATTTTTTTTGAAACTGACGAAAATTGAAGCGTGCGCGGATGTCAACCATATATATGAATGAAGTCAGTGTGGCCTTTGCTGATCACCCCTCCGCCAAATTTGGAATGGATTCACCCGATGGCATTGAGTACAGAGCCGACCTGGGCCGGTAAGATGACAAGGAAGTACACGGGGACGATGATGACCACGATGATGATGGCTGCTAAGCCGAGGCCCAGGGAGATCTTCCACAGGATGGAGGCGGTCCTGGAGGCAGACTTGGCGCCCTCTTTGTCACCTGACTCCCATCGGGAATCCACCTGACGAAGGAAAGAGAACAAAATGATCGGTCAGATCTTCATGATGTACAGCAAATAAGGGCGGCAAGCGAAAAAAGAACACGAAGATCAGTTGCAGCCGTACGAAAAGCCGCTAGGGGGTGTCTTTGATAGGCCAAAACCAAAACAACGTGCCAAATTTCAGAACAATCTATTCGTATTCATATACCTTCTCGAGTTATGATGTTCAACCAAAAGCAAACACTAGAACATAACCTTTTTGGCGGAGGTACTAGACCGATCTTACAGTCCCGCCCACTTCCGTCAAAACTCTCATTGGTCTAACCGTTGATTGCCATGCTATCATTGGTTGAAAAGTTAATTATGATGGACAGTCAGGATGGGTCTGTATTCTCTCTGTAACGTCACATACTGACCATGCAGGCAAAGATCAAGGACACCAGTCCGAGTGGCCAGAAGCAGCAGAGGCAGGTGAAGACGGCCATGCAGACGTGGCTGTCCGGCTTTGAATCCTGGACAATGATCATTGTCTGTGGGGCGCCGCCAACCTGGGTGGGGCAGGAAAAAAACACAACGCATTTTCACTGACAAGTCCACGGGACACTTCAAAACCAGATAAGTAGGAAAAGCAAGCTTCCCACAAGACAGCACCGTTATCTCTTGAGGATTTTCATGGCTATTATCTACGGCTTACTCTTTACTCTTACTTCTATCTACAAATAAAGAAGCTAAGCAAACAATAACTTCGAAACAGGTCATTTTATAGCATTGGTTTGCTCTGTTTGTCCGTTAAGATGAGAAACAAGTAATAAAAGTCCATTTTTATTTGACGCGACATTTTCATTATGGCCAATACTGTTTTTCAGGTTGCAACTGCACTCCTATGACTACATTCGATGATACGAGTATATGTCAATGTAACCATCCACGGTCACAGAAACGGCGTATAAAAAACCCAAAGTCCTCATTCCTTTACCTTAAAAAATATGAATGTACCATGAAATCATTTAAGAGTCATACACGATGTATTAGTTCAACTACATAAAATATCAACGAGAGTTTTGAGTGTTAGATTTGAAATCTTACCACCATGGTCGTCTGCTGCTGCATTCCGGGCTGTGCGTATCCCGGCTGTGCATATCCTGAAAAACAAAATGGTTTCCTACGTCACAACTATGGCATGATATGTATAAACCATATTGCGGTATCATATAATGATAATGATGATGACTGATTAATACAATATTCAATTGTTGTGGAGTATGCGAACAAGATGAAGCTTTCGAGAATGAAAAAAAAACACAGAGAATGCAAATAATGATACGAAAAGACTGGTTGGTCAAAGGATGTATGTACCGCAAATACGCGTTCGTGTCAAACATCAAAGATGAGAGCATTATGACAGAGCCTGCTAGATCGTCCTAAAATCCATCGTCTCAATCAGAGTTTTGTATCTCTTCACCTTCTTCTTTTGGATTAAGCCAAGAAAAATTGCAGGTCTGAATGCACCGTAGAGAAACTAAAGGACGGGAGAGGGCAAAACTGCCGTAGTCTTTACTTGACTTAGCATGCAAATATGGAATTGTACCCGCTATTTAGCGCACACTGTACAATACACTTGCGTACTTTCCCATACATTGTTTTTAATCAGTAATTTCAGAAATGTAGATGTGTATGTTTGGTTGCTATGGACTCCATGGAAGGTTAAGACTGAACTTAATTTGATTTAATTTAATTTGATTTGATTTAATTTAATTACTGAACTTAACATTCAGAATTAAGACTCCACTGGATGCAGACTGCTAAACGACCGAAAATTATGATACTTATGACTTCAGAAATTGAATGTGATTCATGATGCAAAAAGTATGATTTGAAAGAAAACGAAACACACAAAGCAAACAAAATACACTTCTTTATCAATGGGAATCGTTTGAACTACTGTACCGGCATGTCTCAACGCGTTACGGGGCAAGTAAAAAGTTGTTGTTACCGAAAACAGAGACGTTTTCACAAGATTATAGCTCATGTACATGAGTGAATTTTTTTTCTCGCTTAGTCCAGGTGTAGGATCTATCCCTGATAAAAGCAAGTCCCTCAACTGCCCTGGTGCACCGTGTTCCCAAATCACGACTACTCCGCGCTTTTCTACTCATTCAATTATAGCTGAAGGGAGGTTATCTTTAGAATGTATTGTCACCTTAATCACAGGGTGAACACTACCTGTCTATTCATTCCACTACTTAGGGACAAATGTCTTGAGTATTTAGCTTCATGCCCAACTACACGTATACACTTCCTGATGTGTACCCACACATGCACACATTGTCACGGTCTCTGCCCTTTCCTTGTAACTGAAGATCCCGGCTATTAAATGAGGTGTCTCTGTCGCCAGGAGACCGATAAACAAGGGCGACACGGTACACTGGTGGCATTTCTGTCACAACAAAACTTGAAGCACTAACTAAGCAGGGGAGCAGGCAAATATTTGAGAAAAGACCGGACCTGTCGTTTGGCAAATTTGTGAGACAAACTGCGCTGTGACATGTTATTCCTTTTTTTATAGGAAAGGGAGGGGGGCTTATAATGTGATTTTATCCATGTTTTTCTGATGGCATATCATTTTTCAGTACCCAGTGTCTTTTCGGCCGCCTCCGATTACCAAAAACTGATATGCCATCAGAGAAAAAAAGCACATAAAAAAAAAGCCCGAATCGTAAAGTCTGCTAAAGAGGCTATGACCTACGTTCTTCCTCAAACTGACACAGTGACAGAAACAAAAAAAAAATCTTCTTTAACAAAACTGACACATATCCTGTTATGAAACTACAAGAAAAACAACGCCCCCTCCCCATTACACACTTCTATTCAGCAATTTCCTAGCTAAAACTGCCGTTGTCCATAAACATTTGTTAAGGCCCAGCCCTTCATTGTATAGCCTGTGCAAGCCTCCTTATATTTCATGCGTAAACAAGCTTATCCCCCCTCCCCATCCCTTACAAAAGAGAGCCTGTTTCGATTTAGACGGATGTAGGTCTTTAGAAATGTCCGAAAAATTTTATCACGTATGTTAAGATTCTTCTAAAACTATACGAAGTCACTTTTGTACAGAAAAGATGAACTTGGTTGTGTTTTTGTACGCGGACAAAAGTCGTCTTGGTGATGACATTTTAGACGTTACATAATCCCTAGTGGCAGGTATCTGAACATACCGACATACCCTTGTGACAGAAATTCACAACCTTATAACCCAACAGATTTTTTTCTCTCTACCAATCCATGATAGATGTTGAAATTACGGTGTATGTTTCGTTTTGGGATCAAATTTCGGGGTTGAACAAGATTTATGTACAATCAAGTAGTGACAACTTAGAAAGCACACATGCCCATATGTCTCTGTCTACAGATACTACAAAAACAGGTGTCATGTACATGTCTTCCTGAGAATAGGAGGTTTCCAAAGCTTCACAATAAACGGCCAACACTTGGTCGAATGTATATAGCCTCCACCAGGTCGGCTTCCTAAGGGGGTTAGGATAGTAGAATTCGGCAAAAATAGGGTCAATGGCCAGGCGAGTGGGTCCGCCGTTAGGGTTTCATTTCCCCCCTCGGAAAAGGGAACTCTACGGACTCCCCAGGCCATTTATTGTCCCTAGTTTGTTCAATTTTGATGTTTTTGAACTCTCGCTGTTAGTCTGGTGGAGACTACACTGTATATACGTCATCCTTAACGACTGTGTTACAAGTACCTGTGCCATGAAACGTGTCCTAGTGCTAGAACTGAACACTGAAGTGGTCACGCTGGATGCGCGACGTTCTGTAAAAGAGATAACATACCTGGGGCGACGGACATCTTGTTTCTCTCAGACGAACACCTTTTTCAAGACAATCTTCAAGAAAACGTGGGTTGTAGGCCAACAGCCGTTGTATCTTAGCGGGCAGGTGCACCTTAGATGTCGGTACCTGGCGGGTCTGGCTAGTGGGAGGGTGTCACTTTCAGCAGGTCTTTTGTGTGGGGCCTGCGCATCCCAAAAGGTACACCTAGAGTTACACACAGCGCCTTGGTAACAGGTAAGCAAACGTCATGGGTAGCTGGCAGTGTTCCCTGGGGGCATGCATGGACCGATCCCGACATGCAAAGTGTGCAACCGTGTCAGGTTCTCCGTCTGTTGTCCTGTGTAACTAAGATAGAGACCCACTTAAAATAAGCTCCAAGCAGCTAGAGTGCAAGTATAAAGTTAATAACCCTAAAAAATACCTCAGTGCATAGTTTCATGACTTTCTTTAGACAGATTACTTAGTAGGACCATGTAAGAAATCTGTGTTTTTGTTTTTCTATTTGCTTGTTTGACGAAAGGACAGTGACCTCCACCCTCAATGAAAACTGACCCGCAGGTCAATTTGAGTCTATGCTACGCACTCATAGAAACAAGCGCGATCCGATAGAAAAGTCTGCGGAGAGGCTAACTAAATGAAGGCATTTACTTTAGTAAACATCTAATTAAAAAAGATAGATAGCTCTCCGTGGAAACTTGAATGAAACGACTATCTTTTTGTTTTCTTTTTGAAATTTTTCATCTGGAAACGGACCGATTCCATACAATGTATTCCCCGCTCACCTGCGTCAAAACGTAAAAACGCAAACATTTGACGGACATGTCTCATTGGCTGGGTCGCTAATTGACAGCCTCTCATTGGTTGAGCTTATAATTGTGTTGGATAGTCAGGATCGTTTATTACGTGACAGAGACTACTTAAACCTGATTACAGGGATTGGCCTCTACCGTCAAGGCTACGAAGCTGAAAGTTGCGGAATTAAAAGCTGTCACAAACTGAACTGCCCCAAAACAAATAGATATACAATAATTTTCAACTTGTAACTTTTATAGTACTTATACAGCAATTGGTGCCGAATGTTTACCTCGTCTACGGCACTTTCTTTGTTTACACAGTGATTCCTAGACCAAGGGCATTACTTTCCTAGACAACTTACTTTAACAGTCGGACATTGCGTTGTGTGCTATATTACAGACTTAGACTTACTTGTTCAGGAGTGATGGGGAAGGTTAAAGGACAAAACAACGTTCACTCTCGTAGGGCTCAACTCTGGCTGTACTCACACAGAAGTCCACTCTCAACTGACTGTCGTCTTTCTTAGCCGCTCCCATTTCTCCTATATTATTATAAGTGTTTTGCCTTTGATCTTTGATTGGGAGACAATTCAACACCTAACATACAAGTGTGATATGGAGTTGCCCAGCCAGTGTTTTGTGTTGTATATCAGCACTGGCAGACTATAAACAAACAACCATACATAAATACACACAAACTATACCTACATACATACTAGTAAATGCATACAAGAAGAACCACACACGGTTACAGTTGCCTTGAACTCTCTGACCTATATTTGATCAAGCGACATCTAGCGAGTTATAGCAGTTAAACAGTGCGGGGCTGACGTGATCTACTTGTTTGACCAAGCATGCAAAGAGGTCTCTATCTGACTATTAAAGGGAGCTTGTTTGGATCAAGATTGACAAAGAAACGTAGACCCCACACTAGTCGGATGCCACACGCTGATGCCCTTCCTAATGAAGCGCCGTCTAGCGAGTTGTATTGACTAACCAGCGCCCGGCTGACGCGACCTACTTGTTGGGACAACTGACAAGGAAACATAAACATTGCCCGATGAGGTCGTACTTGGCCTTGGCTCTTGTTCAAAATCGGTTCACCAGTGGAGCGTTGAAACATCGAAGAAAAACACATCAACACAGACACACACAAAACTTCCGACTAACGTGCAGAGCTTGAACCTATGTACAAGTTATGCGACGGAAAGTACATTGTGCAAGTACAAAGTGCACCATTAGCAGCGGTCCCTAGAGCCAGGATACTGGTGGTATACACTGAACTTCCCATTTAAATTTGTCTGTAAATTGGTAACGTCATGGACAAACGTTAGTTGTGTTTTTTTTTTCTACTGACAGCGAGAAACTATAAGAAGTACTTTAACCCCCTTTTTCCTGTACAAGTCATAAGAATCATGCCATATGAACAAAGACATTATATATATATGTGTGATTGCCATAAGTAAAAGGTTGATTCATATATACTAGAATGAACTATCGCACTTATGAAATAAATACATCACGGAACCTTCCATAATTTTAGAATAGACGCCACAAATGAGCATTGTACTTTTGCAGGAAGGACGGATGGATTATATTTTAGTAAAAACAAGACCTGTAAACGTGACGTTATTGAAGCTAAATCTGCCCGAACATGCAAATGTACCCGTTTTAGCGCGAAACTCAGGTCACATGATGACCGCGAGTAACCTTTATCGGATGCTGCTGGCCGTGAAGTGACTTCCATGACCGCGATAAACCTTCTGTTGACCTGGAATAACCTTTATCGGCCTAACCTCGGGAAGAAAGACGTGACTGAGGCGCGCGGGAACTCTCGTATGACCCCAAAAACACACGCTTCCTGTCGTCTGCGCGAGGCCATTGACCCCAAATGCGAGGTGCGGCCATGACAAGTGGCATTTCCGATACACGTACGTGGCGAGTCCTTCCCGTAGAAACCTTGGTAGATGCAAATCGCATTTTTGTGTTAAAACTTTCACTGGTCCTTCACACGACAGTTCAATCAACCTCGACAGTTGAATATGTCCTTTGTTGTGGCCTCCACGCACAAAAGATTTCTCCTATCGTATTGTATTAACTATATAACGTTATACCTTTTATATTCTCTGTATATATTTGATTTAATATCTGATCGTAAAACTACTTTCAAGCGTTACTTCAATTTGATGTACTGTACATGTCTTAGTATAGAACTGTTGAAACAAACGATCATTTCAAAGCGTGCGAACGAACAAGTACTTATATATAAAGCAAACTTTGCTAGGATAATCAATGGAAAACAAAACATTCGTAAACCATAGTTATCATGTTAACGTTTCCCAACGACTGATATAGGAAAACCTTTTCTGAGCGCTACGTATAGCGGCTCATACAATATTCACCACACGAAAAAGGCAGCTCTAGAATCCTTGGTTCGTGCGTCTGTGTAGCCTAGTTTAGAGGACAGCCGAGACACAACAATATGATCTTCGATTCCTGAACCAATTCCTGGGACACACGTACACACACGCCAGGAATATTGAAGGGAGGAAGGGTGAACTTCAATTAAGTTCATACACACCCACATATAGCTATCTAGCCTGGTTTCTGGACAGTTTAATTATGTCTACGCAAGGAGTCTACGTGACTCGTGTAGCGTAGGGTACAGAATTTTCCTTGAAGACCTTTCAGAGAATTAACATTATCTGTCAGTATGAATTAATGCATTGTGTAATGTAACTCCACACAATTCATTCAGCCTTTCAGCTGCTATGTGACAAGTACGTATACTGTGCAGATGTTGAATTCAATAAACCATTCGTGTTATCATAACGCCCTATCTGTGTAACCATGATTCTAATATTCTTGCATTATGTCTATCCTAAAAACACTGCCCTTTCTTTGCTATAGAAATATAGTGTCATTCTATACACCACTAGTTGTGGTGCCAACATTGTGACAGCTAAGTATCCTATATAATACACAGCATCCCCTTGACTCGCCTTAAACTGTTTTTAAATCAAATCGTCGACAACAGGGACAAACGTCTTTCCGCTATGGACGCTGGGTAACGGTTGTAAGATGAGATGGAATTGTGGGTAATTCATGCTTCATGATATCTTGGCCCAAAGAAATGCATCATGGTCCATCTGCTTTTAGGGACACTGTTTCTGGGACACCGTCCTGGGTCACTGATGCATGGTGGGTAATTTTTTTCAAGAACTTGGCCTAGAGAAATGCATCATGGTCCAACCTGATTTCAGGACGATATCTATTGTGTTTGACACTGCTCTGTAACTGAAGCCGTAACCTCGTTCTTAGCCTGAAATCCAGCCTTGTTAGCCATAGGAAGCGATTTTTTCGGAGCGAACCTATAGCGAACAAGGCTGGATTTCAGACTAGGTCGTTCTTGCCTGTAATTTCAAACTTGCTAAATGTCAGAGAACACAGCGTTGGGTTCAGCTCTATCATACGTTACACTGAATGTTACCTGAGTAAGAATAGGATCCTAACGCTGGTTAATAAAAGTACCGACAATCGAAAAAGTTGTCCCAATGTGCAAAATACATGCAGATCACAGAAAAAGTGTTCGAAACAGTTATCATTTGAAAACAGACTCACAAAATGCATTTCATTCTCACAATATACATATCTCTGCCCCACAATACCATAGAAATGTTAGTCTTTGTCACGTTTTTGACAAATATCTTTATCCAACAAAATACATGAATTGTACAAGATTCCCTCCTTACATTTCAGATGCGTAACACGTAATATTCTCTCGCGTTTTGGAAACGTTCCAGGATATATTGTACATGGGCAGCTTTCAAAATAGCAGGCATAGGCAAAGGGATATATGAGACCTTATATCGTGCCAGCCAGCGCTACACACACGTACCATAGATGAAGACGTGCCCGCGCTTTTGCACACACGCAGCTGCATGTGTATCTTTTTTTTGTTGTAGCTCAAGGCTCATAATCATTGGTGCACCACATACTGGGACGCGTCTGGTAGCACCAAGGTCAGTAAGCGAGAAACAGGGACGAAACTGTGCTGTTTAGACAGGTTTTCAGTGGCCGCAGTGGACGTTGGAATATGTAGTTTGAAATTTAAGGAAATTCTTGTAATTATATAATCACAACTGATGATGATCGTATCGTCTTCGTGTACTAGTATTTTTGAAAGCCTAGTACTAGCTGGAGAGTATTTTCCAATTCAGTTACCATTAAGCCAACAGTCCCTCACACACCAATTCATACCCATTGTTACAGTAACGTTAGTCTAAATAGACAATTTTTAACCGCAAGAGTGGCACCGATTGCTTGACTTCCTCTACTGATGATGAGAAAGGTGAATGCATGATGATCGTTTTACAAACGTCTCTCCATCGTCACCTTTCCCATGTATGCAGAAATGTCGCATATACTGAAGAAAAAGTCACCCCATCTCTGAGTCAACGAACGATAGACCATTGCGGCTGTCAACCTTGTTTTAGGACACGCGCCCTTTCGCAAAGGACGCCGGGCAACGGTTTATACTCACTGCGGAATTGTGGGTAATTACGTGTACTTGAAGAACTTGGCCTAAAGAGATGCATCATGGTCCAGCCTACTTTCAGGACGACTTCAACCGATCTGACACTGTCCCAGAAAGCTACGACTTGACCTGACGAGGTCATTCAAGTAGGTCAGTGTTGATGGGAATTGTGGGAAGTTTTAAGTTACGTCATCAGGGTTGTTTTTAGAAACATGTGTAACGTTACAAGTTTGGACCAAGGACATGTGTGTAATGTCCTTGATTGGACCAAGCATGCGCAGACGCGGATAGGACTGCTTCTGGATGCCAGAAACCAAATGAGGTATGTTACTAGGCGTTAGCGTTAGGCTATCGGAACAGATTACTTGTTCTAAGGAAAGACCATGTCAAGTATAAAGTAAAATCCCTAAATAAAGTGAGATATTTGCAGTAGTTGTGCACAAAGCATATATGTATCACATATACAACATACGTATATCATTCATAACTCCTTTATGTATTTGTATTGTTAACGAGCCCTAGAAGATTAGGCCCATAAAGGGGCTAAAGGGTATCTCAATAAACACACAAACATTTAGCTAGCTTTTGAACGTTGGCTATTCCATCTTACAAAACAATATCGTTCCGCAAATGGATTCTTTTCTATGACGACATATGTAGTTCAATGCATTGTGGCTTCCCTTGCTTTTCTGACGCGCAGCCCCTAAAAATGCCACGATTTTTTATACTAAGAAAATCTCGCAGGCAGCCATTTTCTCATCTTCTCCGAACACACGTACATATATGCATGTACGCGCGCTCCGCTTTCAGGGACGCCGTCATTTAAATCAAGGTCACCAAATAACAAGCAGCTGGCGATGGGTGATGTGTCCTTCACTGCTCAATCGAATAAAGGATCGAGAGAAGGCGCGTGTACAAAAGGCGTTAGAGCCGCCTCAGTAAATAAACGTAGCCGCCATCAGGCCTACGTAAATGGCTTTTAGAGAGTAGAATTCTTTGGTTTCTGATTACATATATTTCGAAATTTATAGTCGTATGATAGAATGAGAAGAACACCATGCGCTACTGAATGCTTTCGGCTAAACAAAAATCTAAATCGTCTGAAATCCCCTTGATAGAAAGCAATGAAATGTGACACAACTGTAGTTTTTACAATACAAGGATTAAGGGCATTCAATGCGTTTTCAGTGAAGGAAAACTAAGTTTTCAAAGTGGATATGCTGGTAATTTCCTTCATGTAGTAAGTTGAATCATCCCTATCTCATAGCATACTGATATCTGTGAGGCAAAAATGCGATGTTGCTGATGGAAAACGGTTGCTTGTTTCGTAGCGTCAAGCTGGTTCAAGCTATTTATTGGTGGTACCAAAATATAGGGACTCGTAATTTGTTTTGGGGCTTTTTCAAACACTTCAAGTATGAAATGATGACAAAAATGTGCTATTAAAGAAATGGCAGGTAATGTCCATATCAGACAGACTTCCTCATGCAGAATATTTCTGTTTTACTGCTCTGAATTTGCATTGGATGCTTTAACAAAAGAATGGTAAAAAAATACATGAATATTGATGTCTTTATTATACCACCCTGCATAGTAGGTGTTCGTCCACAGGGCCAGTAGCGTAATGGATAACGCGTCTGACTTCGGATCAGAAGATTGCAGGTTCGAATCCTGTCTGGCTCGGAAACGTGGAGTTACTTTTTTTAAGCAACATAATATGCCGAGGTCACATTTTCAAACCGGAGCCCGGCCAGACTTTCTCTATTAACGAAAAATCAACAATTTATATCAAAGACGCAAATAGTTCCCACTATTAATTTTTCCACTTTGTTGTCTTTTATATCATACTTTTCGTTCCGCATAAGACTGCCCGGCCGGGCCGGGTTTGCTTTTAAAATGTGACCTCAGCATAAGTGATTTTCCACATTGCCTTTGGGTTATAAAGTCGGGGTTTTAAACCTGACCTATCCAGTCTATTTTGTACGTGTATATTTTAAAGAATTTATAGATACCAGTGATACTAAAATACAACATTGACATTTATATTTATCCATGTTTAAATAATAATATAACACGTGTAGAACCTGTATAGTATATGTACAACTGCTTATTGTACCTTTATAAATATAGTATAGCGTAGCTTAGCATTTACTTGTAGAGGTGCACAAGCTCTTAGTCAGTAGTTCTATTCAACATTTTACCAAATATAGTACTAGTACCCGTTGAACCTGTATATAGAATTTTGCTAGACCCATAGCAGCTAGTATCCCTTTCTGTCTGCCATTCATTGTACCTGTTACAATTGTTGTGCAATAAACTTGACTTGACTTGACTATGTTTAAAACACGTTGCAAAGTGCGCAAATAGGAAGGAAATGACATGCAGCCGCGTGCCGGGATTCGTGACCGCCGTCCTGTGTAACTCAAAGCCGAACAACTTCGCCTTTCTTTTCGAAAAATGGCATCGTTCTATAGTAATGTGACATCATAGAAGAAGAAGAAGAACTTTATTGCACGACAGTTGTACACGATACAATGTATGGCAAAGACATAATTCAGAAATAAAGAAAAGGAAATTAATATCTTAATTACTAAATATATAACTAGGGCTAATACAGTATTCAATAGGGCTAATAAAGAAGAGGAAATTAATGTCATATACACTTACGCCTGTGGCACAGTGAACCAAAATTACGAGCACAGTACGTCTTCAACCGCTTAGATATCATCTATCATAAAATGGGTACATTTACATAAACTCTGTGTTCCTTTTATACTCTACTTGTTACTGTCTTTTTGTTTCTTTGCCCCTTTTTCCTTGAGAACCCGTCGCAGGATCTTCCCACTGGCCGACTTGGGAATCTGGTCTGTGAACTCCACCATCCGGAGCTTCTTGTAAGGAGCAACTCTACCTGTGGAAAGCAAAGTTCGCATCTGATTCAGTAATAGCCCGATCCTAACTGTCCATCATTAGCAGTTGAACCAATGATAGCAAGACAATTAGCGGTTCGACTAATGAAAGAATGGTAATTAGCATATGCAGTTCGACCAATGAGAAAATGGCAAATAGCGGTTGCCAATTGGACCAATGGGTGAATGGCAATTAGCGGCTCGACCAATGAGAGAGTGGCTACATCTCCGTCAAATATTTGCAGTCCTCCGTTTTAAATTGATAGAAGTGGGCGGGACTATGGGATCGGTCTATTTGACCTACTTCTAGACGTACACTGTAGGGTGGTTGCAGGCATTGGATTTGGAAGTGTCATTTTCAATCTGAATATTGAATATTGTACAGTTACATAATGCCACAATGACAGAAAAATGACGTCTAACATTGTCCTAATCTTTTCAAATATAGTCCTAATCTTACTTTGGGTCCCTTTGACAAGAACTAGCGCCCTGTTCATGATCCTTCTCACCTGCGATGTAGTCCATGACCTGTTCCGCCGAGACGTCTGCGCCTGGTTTCTTCACCAGGTAGGCCTTGGGTAGCTCCCCGGCTTCCTCGTCAGGCACCCCGACCACCGCGGCGTCCTGTAGCCCCGGGTGGGTCAGCAGCAGGGCCTCCAGCTCCGCGGGGGGAACCTATACACAGGGGAAAATCCGTTCAAACCCTTCTTGCATTGAGTTTCAAAGTATGCAACAACAAACGCCCCTGCAGTCCCAAAGAAAGCTGCTAGAGAACCAAACTTATGTCACAAGACATTCCTTCCAGCACACGGGATACAAAACCGGTCGTTCTGCTGCAATACCAAGAAAAGCCACCAGGGGGCCTAAACTTTTATAATTTTTGATAGGTCAAGACCTAACCACATACCAAACTTCATGACAATCCATCCATAGCTTCTTGAATTATGCTGCTATGAAGCACAAGTACCTTACCTTACCTTACCTTACCTTACCTTACCTTACCTTACCTTACCTTACCTTACCTTACCTTACCTTACGTTTATTACCTGACCTGCGACAGTGGACCCACCTGGTAACCTTTATACTTGATGAGCTCCTTCAGACGATCCACGATGTAGAAGTTATGTTGACTGTCGTAGTGACCAATATCGCCTGTTCAAGAAGACAAGATGAATGAAATCAATCTGTGCAGGCATGATATGGCTTTGTGATTAATTTTTTTTGGGGGGGGGGGATAATATGAAGGTTCTGGGTTCAAAGCAGACGCCTTTTTTATTAACCTGTGTCTTACCTGTGTGTAGCCAGCCGTCCTTGATGGTGTTGACCGTGGCCTCAGGGTTGTTCAGATAACCCTTCATCACCTGAGGGCCCCTCACACACAACTCACCGTCTTCACCTTCCCCCAGCAGCTTACCCGACTCGATATCTACAACCTAGGTTAAAATATAAATTTCAAAATAATACAAATAATATAATAATAAGATAACGATTTTGTGATAATATAATAAAATACAATAAAAATAGAAATTATAAAAATATAAAGTTGAAAAAACTTCAGTGTGCCGTCACCATGTTTTGTCTCGAAATATGTTGGAATTAAAAAAATATAAATTTGTTGATCTTTGTCCCAAATTCGCTTGTGGCTTATATATTTTCAATACCTCGTTGATAATAACTTATAAGTCTGGTCTGTAAAAACTAAAACTTGATTATTATGTTTCTAGAACATATCTTGAAGGACGTCTAACCTTGCATTCTGTGTTGGGTATGGGAGGTCCTATGGACCCCTGCACAACGCGATCTTCTCTAACCAGGTTTGTCACCGGACTTGTTTCTGTCATGCCAAAACCTGGAAAGTAAAGGGACGGTTTACAACATACACACCTCAAATCTAACTTCTTCAAGAGGGAGATTTGTGGATATGGCAAGAACCTACAGCTGTGTGTAGATGAATACATGTAGATAGGAAAGAGAGGTTCTTGACATACAACCTAAGTGGCCGATGTTTCGGTAACCCTTCAGCTACTTTCCTGAATGGACTCTACTACTTCTTACCGCAAGGTGGCGTTGCGGCCAGGATGCTAGCTGAGAAGCTACTCAAACGTTGGCCAGTTTACTACATGACACTTAGTTTGTGATTCAAGAACTTTATTTTCCTATGGCATGCCGAAATCAAGATCAAACTTAAACCTTACAGCCCGGTCTACGTAGCGCAGCTTGTACTTACTGTACAAAACTGGTGTGTTGTACCTAAAGGCGGCTTGCCGGTTGTGCGAAACTAACAAACAAACAAACAAACAAACAAACAAACAAACAAACAAACACACGATAAAGGTATTCACGGATAGATTGATAAGTAGATCAATGCAGATAGATGGATGGATAGATACAGTGAGTGTGTGTGAGAGAGAGAGAGAGAGAGAGAGAGAGAGAGAGAGAGAGAGAGAGAGATCTACAACTCCAATCAGCTATCCCCGTCTCTGCCATTGACAACTACCTTGCCGCATGATTGGATGTTTCAGTCTAGCCATGACGGCGTCGCTGAGACCCTTGCGGAGCGGCGCGGCGCCACAGATGAGCTCCCTGACGTGAGAGAAGTCGCAGGTGTCCACCATGGGGTGTCGGGACAAGAACAGAGCTATAGGGGGCACGCAATGCACCCTGGTAACCTGGGAACGAGAAGGCACTCGTACGCTTACTCGGAGCGAGGAGGTTTAAATTTGAAGACAGAAAAACTACAAGGCAAGATGACGATCTATCAATGCTATAACGTCATTAGGTTATGTTTCGATACATTACGTTTCGTTGTTTTACGAGTGAAGTAACAAAGAAATGATTCCTTTGGTCCAAAAGGCCACGCACTACACAAAATCCATTCTTTACCCACACACCTAAAAGAATGCGTAAAGGTTCTAGATCTGTTTCTTCACTTGTACCTTTACTCAAGCTTTAAAGTAAATATAGGATTTCATTTTGCAGTGACGGCCATTAGTCGATTAGCAACAAAGAAAGAAAGTTTTTGATAACGTTAGTACCGAGAGAAAAGAAAAATGTAGAAACCCTAAAATGTATCCCATGATAAGACCGACAGTTGTAGCTCTCTTAGGGGCGTTTTGATTACCTTATGATCCTGGATACACTTGAGGAAGAGTCCCGGATCAAACTTGGGCAGGCACACCACCTTCGCTCCCTGGACCAACCCGATGGCCAAGACGACGACCATGCCGTAGATATGGAAGAACGGCAGTACACCAATCAGAACGTCGGAGACAGCGTCCAACTTCAGGGCATCAGATCTGACACAAATAGTGACAAAGATTTTCATTGGATGTTGCTCACGTGACAACACTACACCACAAGAAAAATTGCACATCAGTAAGACATGAGCTTGTCTCGTTTTGCAGGTGGAAGTAGGATGCAAAAGGAGAGGTTAGGCTTCGCTCACGCCTGACAAGCGAGGCTTACAATGCTACAAACGTACAAGCAATAGCAGAAACTAATACACGTTTTTATACAACAGAGTGAATACTTCGATTCTGTGTGTATACTTACTAATAGATATTCTGTTAAAATGACAGAAAAGTTCCTTCCACAGTCTTACAAACAGGATACAGCCAACATAGCCTCCTGCGCAGACTTTCTAGCGGGCCCGATACAGCGGCTCTCCCCTCGATACAGTCCTCCCCCTGAAAGAGGCCGCTGCGCTCTATATAGCCGCGCTCAAAGCAACATATACTCGCCAGAAAGTCTGTAACGTTACAGCAAGGAGGCTATGTTCGCGACTTTCTTTCTTCTGCACCTGGAGCCACCGCGAACATATAGTTCTGCGAACATGTCTATTTTTCTCAGACCGCGAACTTTTGTTACTGTGAATATAAAGTGATCATGTTACATTACCTCATTTGTTGCAGGTTAGCTATGATATTGTAGTGTGTGAGCATGACGCCCTTGGGCAGCCCCGTGGTGCCGCTGGAGTACGGTAACACCGCTACGTCCTCCCGCGGGTTGATCCGCACGTCCGCCGGGAAGGCCGAGCCGTCGTCCCGCAGGAGGGAGGAGAACGGCGTGCAGCCATCCGCCTCACCGAACACGTAAATGTCCTAGAACAAAACGGACTGGGAGTTAATTTACGAAACTAAAGAAATAGGCGGCAGAAACGTTTAATTCAGAATAAGATAGACAGTCTGCACAGGAGGCTAGGTATTCCTGGCAGCAGTGGCTGGACGTTGTGTCCTTTGCAAGAGCACTTTACACGACTTTCCTCACTAGTTACTTAACCCAGGTGTAAAATGGGAACCTGAATTCAGTTGGGGAGGTAAAACGCGATGGAAGAGAGGGATGGGCTCCGCCTTCTAATACCGTTCCTTAGACACGGTGGATTAACAACCCATTGCCCCTACGGCCAGAAAAAGGCTATGGGACTACCTTTACCGTTTACGATATATGTATAGTTGCAAACTTCATCACACACTGTACACCATTGAACGCACCTTTATCTTTTCGCACTTGTCCACAGCTTGTTTCACCTTGTCAACTAACATGGGGATAGTGATGATATAGGAGGCTCCAGACTGCTGTAACTGGCGGGTGAGTTCATCTGCAAGGTTTGGAGCAAAACGATAATCGAAATGTAAAATGTGGGTTTTAAAACGTGATTTCTTTTTTATTTGTTGGCTTGGCTACATGGAAGATTAAAATACAATGAACAGTATGGTCTTGTGCTTCGTTTGCATTCAATAGTGATATTTTAGTGTGTATGTGTGTGTGTGTGTGTGTGTGTGTGTGTGTGTGTGTGTGTGTGTGTGTGTGTGTGTGTGTGTGTGTGTGCGTTATCAATGTATTTCCTACGTTCTCACGAGTAGTCTAATAAAGTTTACACACATGATAGAGGATAAACATTGCTTTGAGTTTTAGCCCGTTTTCTTTCGATTAAATGTAACAATATTTTTCCAACCTGCGGTGTATAAAGGATTGACGGTTGTGACGGTGCCTCCGATCCAAATAACACCGAAGAAGACGATGGGGAACTCGGGCAGATTCGGACTGTAGATCGCGAAGACGTCATGCTGTTTAAATCCTAATCGCATGAGGGCGCTCCCGCACCGACGAAACGATGTCTTCAGCTGCGCAAAGGTGTAGGACCGTTCCGTGGTGCCATCGACCTTTACAAATAATCAACATAAACAATTTTATTTACAACATACAAGTAGATAAATTCAAAACCACAGAGCCAAGCTTCAGGCCAAACAATCTCCATTTTGTTCAACTACTTAGCATTCACGGTCAAAGTATGTAGTCGTTTTTCGAAATACATGTAAAAGAAACAATATTTTTCTGATAAATCGGTCTCATTTGGCTTTCTTGTGAAAACACATGTACCAAGTACAGTCACATCAAGCCCTTGCAGCGTATGATACATATCGTGCATGCAGACAATTCTCTCTTCAGTATTCGCAGCGGCGCACCTGGCCCGCGCTCCTCAGACAGGTGATAAAAT
This sequence comes from Branchiostoma floridae x Branchiostoma japonicum, assembly GCA_013266295.2. Lineage (NCBI taxonomy): Eukaryota > Metazoa > Chordata > Leptocardii > Amphioxiformes > Branchiostomatidae > Branchiostoma > Branchiostoma floridae x Branchiostoma japonicum. The sequence continues at coordinate 11,820,809 of CM023840.1, forward strand.
TAACTCAATATAGGCCGGATTTACACGGGGCAAAATATCTATGTCGTACGACATTCGACGCGCGGCGTTTGTCACTCGCCTAGGACACTTTTGCTTTTACACGTATTGACTGTAACTCCCGCTGCGCGCCGCAGCTGCGGCGCACTGCAAAATGGTTGCGGCGGGCTGCGGCGCGCTGCGTCACATGTGGTGAACCCTGACCGCCGCGAGGAGTACCTAAAAGATTCCTGATCTTCTTCTGTACTTGTTTTGCGTTCCTGTTGTATCCTTCTTGCAGCATGGCTTCGGCAATCTGCCCGAATGCCTCCTTCTTTTTGTGAGTCTCCATTTTGCTGCGAATTCTGTCACAGTTCCACACGCCGATCAAGCATCGGGTTTCCGCGCTGCTCCAGTTACTGCTGTTTACTTCCGCCATGCTTACGAAACAATCAGCAACAAAAATCCGACGAAACAACGAGAACGTGATATGATACTCAGAATTCTAGAAGTAAGAACAGAAACAAACAGACGAGCGTGGCGTGGGTTCGGGCTAGCGCGGGAAAAAGAGAAAGTTGCATATGACCCCTGAAACGGGCTGCGCGCGACGCAGGGCTGTTTACACGCTGCTGGGCCGCGACGCAGACTCCCCGCTGAGTGTCGCGACGCACTTGTGGCACCTCCTCGATGCGCCACAGAAAAAACGACGCGCGGCGCCGCGCGTCGGTGGCGCGCGGTTTTACACGCATGAAAATCAATGTCGTACGACATTCTGCGTCGCGCCGCGCGTCGCGCCGCGCGTCGAATGTCGTACGACATTGATTTTTTGCCCCGTGTAAATCCGGCCTTAGAATCTGACCAATCGGGAGGGATATGTAAATGAGGACATATGCAAACGAGGAGAGGGGCATAAATGTGTGAGCACAAAAGAAGACAGGTGCGCCGTTTGCCTGGCTTTGGTGAGTGGGATGGGGAAAGAAGCACAAGAAATAATCTCCAAGCAGATCTTCTGGTGGCTGCAATACAGGAGCAAATTGGCAAGACAGTATCAAATTGACCAGACAGTATCCAATACGCAAAAAAGACACCAGTACAAAAAACAAAGCCCGATAAAAACGCCTAAAAATATGTCAAAAATAAGCCAAAGCCTAAACCTCTGTTGGGAAGTTGGAGAGTAAACAAGAACGATAAATAGGTAATGAACAAGTGGGTTGGGTTATGAAAAATAATGGGGACTTTTTCCTCACCCCCCATCTCTCTGTCCATCGCACAGCCTCACAAAATTGTGAATTTTTCACTATTTCTGTTTTCGATTTATATTTCCTGAAAATCGAACTGATTTTTCCCTCTCATCTCTTTCTCCGTCACCAGTGTATCTAAGTGTTGCCCAAAGCATTTTATCCGTCCTTGGACTATGTAACTTGTATACGGAGACCTTTTGTTTTGGAAGCTCCCAAGTGTTAAGGCACGGACACTCAAATTTGACTACAACCAAGCTGACTACATGTACATCTAATTATGCCAGTGTCCAGAATGTTATCGCCCTCTTTCTTCAATATGCTTTCCTGTATGCGCACCCTTGCGTAAACGTTCGCTGGTCAAAAATTATAAATACCACTTTTGTAGCACATCAATTCTGTATAGAAAAGCTGTACGAGCCAAATTTAAATAACTACCAGTTGTGAGGCAGAAAACTAAAGCATATTCTATAGTATGAACTGTTAACTCACCACAGCTACTTTGTCTCCGTACGCCTCGAAATCTCGGACGACATATTCCGTCAGAGAAACATCGTCCGGAATATGTACACTGGGAGCGGGGCTCCTAATGATGGACATGTTTCTCCAACAACAGTCAGTACGTAGTGTCCAGCTCTAGGTCTTGTCCAGGGGTCAGTTTAGTGAGTGAATGGCTTTGCGTGGTCTGGTCAAGCGGTTCTTTACATATCACGTGTTTAAGTGGTCAATATTTGTCAAAATACGTAAGATAAAAGAAACACATGAAAATATACACCATAACAACTTCTACCCTGAAACTAGTTACCGAGTTCATCATTGTAACAACTTACTTTATCATTTTCTTCATGAGTTAAGATCTCAGTAAACAAACTGGAGTAGTACTTCATCCACATCCATTTGTAGCCAGGATACTTGAAGTGAGATCCATTAATATGTTGATACTGTTATTTTCTTAAGCACACAATTATTTTACACAGAACTCAGTGATAGATTTGTTTATTTAATATTTAATAGATATCTTTGTCAGATATCACCAGCACATATTTGCCATGAGCATTTCTGACTTATTGCACTCAAGTTTAAAAATTATTCATGAAACATTATCATAAACATATCTATCATTCTATGTAACTGTCTTTTGTTTCACAAGTTATAAAGTATATCTTATCTACATGCTTACTTTATTGATTTGTATCTTTTAATATCCTTGCAATAATCGCAAAAATGTATCTCTTGTCTGAGATGAATGTTGTTTATTGGTAAACACAACATATCACACTTGATTATTAATACAAAATGTTAGGTCACTACCTTATTTTTTTATATAATGAATAGTTTTTTTAAACTGGGGTAATTAAGTTATTTGATCACAATTCAGACTAAACAGGTTAGAATTGTATTGCACTGCTACATGTGTTTCACATGTAATGTTTAACATTGTTTGCTATAGAGCAAAGAGCAACTCTATAAACCCCATGTATACCCCTTGGCCGTCCCTTGAAGGGAAGACAACTTCAAAGACCCCATTTTTTAAAAAACTTCATCAAAGAGGAAAGTATCCCTTCAAGATTTGTCTAAAAGTATTCCCTACATAAAGCTTGGAAAAACTTTGAAATACCTAATGTGACCCTTCACTGTGGTGAAAGGTAACTCTAAAACCCCCATGTACACCCTTTGGCAACTGTAGGGCTTCCAATTTGTTTTGATCTTTATAAAAAAAATCTAAGCTTCAATGCAACATTTCAACAAGTAAAATTTGTTACTCAATTGGCTCTTCAACCATATATATATTATATGGCCTCCTTCAGTCAATATTGACCATGGTAAAATCCTAATTGATATCAGCCCTACGGCTAATCGGCTATGGTTGAACAGTCCCATACGAGAATGACAGTCACAGTGCCAGTCTGCGTTCTACAACCAGCCAATGACAATACCAGATTGTCTAGAATTCCTGCTAGTTGTTTCTCTGGCTGGGTTTATGTCACATGTTGGTGGGTCCGTCAGCAAGCAATGTTGCGGCCTGGCCAGCTGCCTGTCTTCTGAGGTCTGACTTGATCAGCGCTGTTAAAAAAAAAAAAGAATCTCTTTGAGCAAGGGGCTTCCACTAGACGGCCTTCACTGAGCAACCATACAGTCACCAAAATTGGATTTGAGTGACCCTTCATTTCATAATTGGAATATCATGCAAGCATGATTCTAGTAAAGTAGTAATTTAGCATACTAAAGTCTAATATCATGTGCTACAGGGCTTGAAATACTTTTTTCTGCATACCTGCACTGGTGCATTTTATGACCTGCACTGGTGCATTTTATAACATTGAAAATTACCTGCACCAGACAAATTTTACCTGCACCACCCAGAATTTAGGAAGTATGGATCACACTGAAAACTGTTCAGAAACCACTGCCATTATTTCTTTTAAACCACATACACCTATACTAGCTATAGATATACATTGTAAAACCAGTACATGGACCAGTGCAGGGTTGGTGCAGTTAGGCCATGTTGATTTGATTATATGGATGACATCCGCGCGCGCATCAATTTTCGTTCGTTTCCAAAAAAAAAAAAAGTTTTCGACCATACTGGAAATCGTACAAAGCAGCTACAAAATGAGCAAATATATGCCGTATATAGAAAAAAAAATATTGGAAAACTATACTAATATCGTAGAATACTAAAATCAATTCCAAATGAAGAAGAAAATGTGAAAAAATGAAAATGAAGAGTCTATTATTCGCCATACCATAATCTGTGTGTTTAGCCATTTGTTCAACCTTCATGACCACGTAGATTTCATAATGAAGGCAACTTTTTTTTTTTGCCAAACTTTTTTTTTATTCGCACGCTCGCATCAGTTTTGGGGTACCCAAAGGATGTCATCCATATAATCAAATCAACATGGCCTTAGACATCAGAAATACCTGCACAGCTCCAATTTGACCTGCACTAACCTACATATACAGGTGGTATTTCCAGCCCTGTGCTATCACAAGAACAAGCCAACAGATTTTCCCACCTGTGAGAACTGTGCCCAGTAGAAGACTCCCTGACAAGACCAGAAGAGACACTCGGATGTCACCGTGATCCACCAGTACCCCCATACCCAGGGTGAAGGCAACACCAAAAACCTGAAGAAAATAAATAGATAATGTTAATAAATAAGTTAAGTGGGGTCGTGTGGCGCAGCGGTAGTGCGTTCGGCTCAGGGCCAAGAGGTCCCGGGTTCGATCCCCACCCATGTCACCGGTCTTGTGCCCTTGGGAAAGACACTTTACACGACTTTCCTCACTTCACTCAGGTGTAAATGAGTACCTAGCTTCGGTTAGGGACGTCCCTCGGATAGGACGTAAAATGGAGGTCCCGTGTTTGGGGAGAGCCACACCTCGAGCACGTAAAAGAACCCACCACACCTTTCGAAAAAGAGTAGGGGCATGCCCCGGTGTACGATGGTACAAATTCTACTGTCTGGGAGTTGGTGATTCACTACAAATCACCCGGACAGAGGCCTGGCGAACCCCCGCCTTGTATTAGCCATGCGGTGATTAACATCATCACCCCCTATATGCGCGAGCCGTAGCGAAGCCGCATTGCACAAGCATAGCTACTAGAAAAAGCATGATATCATGCTTCACCTCTGATGAGGATGCCTACTGACTGACTGAAGTTATGCCAAGTCTCAAGAATGTCTTAAACACCTGGCACGAAATAGAGAGGTCACAGATTCCATCCATGGCATTACTGGCTAGACGTTGCGTCCTTGGGAAAGGTGCTACTTGATTTTCTCCACTCCACCCAGGTGTAAAATGGGTACCTGACTTCAGTTGGGGAGGTAAAAGGCAATGGAAGGAGAGGGATGGGCTCCACCTTCCATGCCCTAGACACAGTGGACTAACAGCCCACATCCCTCACAGCCTGAAAAAGGCTATTGGAGTACCCGCTTATTTGCATATCACAGTCCAGTGATCTCCCAGTGGCACTGCCAATATTCAAATAAGCTGGTTCGGAACGGTGACGTCAGAGCATAGCATTATTCATTGCCATCGCGGCAAGCTAGGAGAGCGCGAAGTTCAAACGTGTGCACAGGGTAATTATTTGGTGGACTGATGTAAAAATTGAAATATATCAACTTTTTAATGTGTAGACTACTGGAAAATAATGAATTTAAAATTTTCTGGTGCGTTCCTTTAAAGTTTAAAAACACAGGTTATGAATCATGATACATTTGCTTGTTCTACAGGTATCTGACAGGTGTGAACACTTGTCTCACCTGTGCTGAAGCATTAAGAAGCCCTGAGGATGTCCCCTCTGGTTCTGGGTAGGTGATTTCTGCTGCAAACTCAAATCCCAGAGGCAAGTATCCAGTCATGAAGAACCTATGTGTGCAGAAACTGGCCGTTAAAATGGTTTACATGATATCAAATATGAAATGGCTATTCTACAATAACTGAAGTGACAGCAGAACTATCAATTATCTGCCAAACACAAAGCAGACTTGTTACATATTGAATATTTACTAAATTGAGTTGAAAAATCTCTATGGATAACAACTATTTTCAAAAAACAGGAACTCCACAATGTGTACTGATGGTAATTCAGCACTAAGGACAGGTACCTTTGGCGAGTGGGAAAACTACCCCATTTTTAGTCTAAATATCTGTGCACTGTGGCCACATTTGTTTTTGAGATACAACATGCACGATCAAGGTATAACGTTATGATTATTATGTTGGAAGGAAGAAGGTATTACAAAGAAGTTTTGATTTTAACCTCCTTGGAGTTATAATTGGAGAAACTATAAGTAGTGCAAATGGGATTTAGCACCAGGATATAGTCACCATGCTCAACATACACTGTCTTGGTCATTATGTTCATTTTTGCTTTACATTCTGGTGCATACAGAATATTCTAGTTAAAACATGCCTCAAGTGACCCTCCATTTTTTGGCAACACCTCAGGGTTGGAGCCAATATCTTATGGGAGTCTGACTGGAGAATTAGAATTTATGTTACACAGACTGCATATACATGTACGACATGCAGTTGATATACGTAAATATGTGTACTTTCAAACAGACATGAACGTAAGATTACCCGAGGAAGCCAGCCACCAGGAAGACCACCCACATCCTGTCAAGGTCAAGGGTGAAGGTGAAGGTCATCATGCCCGCAAAGGTCAGAAGGTACACAGCCAAGGTGGTGATTCTGAGGTCAAAATGCAACAAAGACGATAGGGCCTTAACCACGATATTTGGTACAACAGAAGACATGATTTTTGTAAGAAAGACAAGTTGCTAAAAGTCTGTGTCTGTTCTTTTATGGAATATTTAAGAGGTAAGAGGTTTGCTTGCATACTTGAATGTCTTGGTACGGTCCAGCCACAGTCCACATAAAACAGACCCTACCATCCCTGCAAACACAATGGTTAAGCCCACCCAACCAGTGTTCACTTCTGCATCCTGTGAAGAATGAAAACACAAAAATTACAGTTAGCATTTCTCAACGGAT
>CM023840.1:11832533-11932370 GCA_013266295.2 Branchiostoma floridae x Branchiostoma japonicum
GAGGAGAATTGAAATTTGCTGCGTGAACAGAAATGTCTGTGTAGCGTAATAACAGTTTGGTTACGATCTAGTCACCATTTAGTCTTGCAGTTCACTTCAAACTCATTTGAGGTTAGCGTCATCAATTAAAAGCATGATTTTCCTGAATCAAACTTTTAGCCCAAAAGCAGAAATCGCCTGAAAATTCACGCCACACAAAATGTTAGAAAGTGTGATACTCTTTCTAGTCCTCAATAAATTTGAATTGCTTTAAACTCGTTTCCCATTTACAACACATACGTATACATTACTTGGACATGTTAGTGCTGGGGTCATTTGATCAATAATGAGTGGTATTTAGGAGATCGACTACAAAATTAGAGTAATAATAGAAATCTTTCAGAATATGTTTCAGAACTAGAAAGGTAACATTTGCAAAGCAAATGCATAATGTTTACCTTCGCATATGGTCTGCTCTGTTAATTCTTACTGAAACACATTCACATACATGGTGACAGGAGTCTAAATCCCTCCTACTATAAAATTGCAACATGATGTAACCCAACACCAGTTACCATGGTGAGAGACGGTCTGGTTCAGGTCATTGACCAGGTCAGAGGTCACTGTTTGGAGAAGAAGAAGAAACTGAGCAAAAACAATATGTTTTCCTTCGGTAAACATAATAAAGATTGCATGCACATATATCTTCCCATCACTCTCACAACACCGGCTGTAAGTTTTTAATCCACAAAGTTTATGAATTTTTCGTTTTCATTGCAGTTGATTCCGTGAATTGGAACAATTCTGAAATGGAGGAGCGACAGGTGCAACCATCAGATCTTGGCTGCACAATAATGGTATGTCTTATGCCTAGTTATGGGAAATTTATAACATTTATAGGAAATGGTATTCAAAAGCCAAACATTTCGTTACCGTCTTAATTTACCTGCAAGACGACCAGGTTGCAATTGCGACCTGGCAAAAGCCAAGTTGCATGGCATTTAGCTTCTTCCAATACATGTCATTATGAGCCCACTCATTTAAACAACGAGCTTTGACAGGAGAAAAAAAAATTACAGATGACCTTTAGAAACATTTACGCAGGTTAAATTTTGGTCATATCCTAGATAGCGCAATTTTAATGCTGTATTTTTAGATGGAGCTGTCAGCAATAATGTTGCTTTACGGTCGTTCTTTGTAGGTGTGCTTTATCTTGGTATAGGGTCTTGTCTTGTCTTGACATGTGCCTTTCTCAATTCTACAGCTATTTTCTTTGAGAATTTTCTTTCCTGGGAGACATTTTGATCAGCGTTTTCTACTAGGGAGAACGGGACATATCAGTTTTCTTTTAATGTGACCAAGATTTGTGACTTTTGCCATGTTTGGGTAATAAAGAAATGCCTTCGCATTGAATGAACTGACCTAGTGGAGGAGGTCAATGCACCAATTTTTAAACTACTATCTAAGCAGAGGTTTGGGTTTTGGGCTTATTTTTGGCGTGTTTTTAGGCTTTTTTATCGTGCTTTCTTTTTTCACTTGAGTTGGGTTGGGTAGAAACAAAATTTCAGTGAAAAAAGAAAGCCCCATAAAAAAGCCTAAAAACACGCCAAAAATAAGCCCAAAACCCAAACCTCTGCTTGGAGAGTACTCTGAGCGACCAAAATTGGGTTTATGTGAGCCTTGGTTTTATAATTGGAATATGATGCAGGATAAATACAGTATGATTTAAAAGGCAACAAAACATACAAAAAAGAAAAAAACATTCGTTCTTTTTCGATGAAATTCGTTGAGGGATCTGTCAAATGATTGTTCGCGCAGCTAGCGGTCGCAGCATGTAATGGAAAGGCGTAATAAGTAATGTAAAGCAAAATTCACTGCCTGCTATTTCGTGATTTCTCTCTTTTTTTGACGATCTGAACTTGCTTTCTCAATTTCTCAGGTAATAATATGAATTGTAAAGGAAATTTATCAAATTTAATAAATTATGTTCATGAAGACGACATTCCATATGTTACGTACTGCTTTATGCTACAAGCGGGGAAATCCCCGCCGTCACCGCCCCACCTCCACCTCATATTGTCGCATGCGCAGTTCGAAATTCTTGAGAGAACCTACGAAAACTGGTCAGTATCCATGATTTTATCAAATTTCACGCATTTTACGTAGTCGATGTAACCATGTCAGGCATCAGTACAAACGAAATATCACATTTATTCTCCCAAACACCGAGGGAAAAACGTCATTTCTATGCCATAGATGTACTGACTAGAGCAAGAGATCTACTCACAGTTTATCCTTCAATTAGAAAAGCCGGCTGCACTACTATCGGGTCGACTTTTTTCGGCAATGGTTGGCTGGAGGTTGACTGGTGTTCGGGGGGTAGGTCGGGGCGTGGTTGTCAGTCATATTTGACTGAAATTCAACTCAAATTCGATTCGATTTGTATAGAAAGGTAGCCTAAATCTTGTCCGACTACTCCCGAACTTCATCCAACATATATATGTCGGCTGGTATTCAGGGGAGGGGGGTTCTCAATGTGTGACAGGGATTTTAGTTACATGTTAGGGGAATGATTATTTTGCATGACTATCGTAGCATGCATGGGAAAAATACTTCTAGACTTCATTATTGCAATGTTTGTTGGATTGTTTGTCAGGACATTCAAGATGGGCCAGATTCTTGGCAAAATACTTGGGACAGGACGTCATCAGCGGCGGATTAGACAGGTAATATGTATACTTTTTTGGCAGCTTTCTGGATGCCTTTTTCACGCGTAAAATACAGAACACACTTTTGGATCATGGAAACAAAAAATGATGCGTTCCAGACTGAATTCATTCAACAATAGCTTGAATGTCAGTTCGTTGAAATCCACACATGTATGGTGATATTTCTTTTTCATACTTTGTTCAGTTTTCGACGGACATTGGAGAAATCCTTCAACAAAATCTAGATTTTAAGCTCCTTGAAGAAAGATAGCATAACGTTTTTCTTTGGCCCGCTGGGAGAGTTCTTCACTGCCGGTGTTGCCGGCAAAACCGACATTCTTGCGTTCTTGCATTCTTGCGAGCGCGGCGGCCCTTCCCACGCTGATCAGGAGGTGCTCTAAATAGAACAGGTCTTATTGTGTTCGATAGGGAACGGTCTATTCCCACCTGATGACCATCAGAAATTGAATTAAAATGTAAACAAGCTTAAGAATCTTCTGATCCTATTTCCCCGTTACCCAAAACAATGTAACGGATATCTGTAATCTGGCCGGTCACTACATGTCTACACTGTTGTGTAGCTAGACATAAATAAGGTTTAGAACTGATATTTAGTGCTGGTATTATTTGGGCAAAGTAAGCATCATTAGAATGTTATAATCTTCAGGACACCCGCTTGCCGGTGGAGGACACCAGCCCAGCGGACTCCGATAGCTTCCGCCGCTCCAACTCGTCTCTGTCTTGGGCTCTTGCGACCCAGCAGGGAAACCATCAACTGGATCCTGAGGCGGAGGTGAGGATACAAGAATGAGGTTTTATATATGTATTCATGCAATTATTCGTTTGTTTCGTACTATTAGAAGGCCTTATATACAGAGGAATACAATGCCATGTATTGAATTACCTTCGCCAAGAAGGTTATGTTTTCGCGCGCGCCGCGGTGTGTGTGTGTGTGTGTGTGTGTGTGTGTGTGTGTGTGTGTGTGTGTGTGTGTCTGTCTGTCTGTCTGTCTGTCTGTCTGTCAACAGCATAACTCGAGAAGGCTTAGCTGGATTATCTTGATATTTGGTAGGTGGGTAGGTCTCGATGAGAGCTCGAAATGATTAGATTTCGTTATGGTACTGCAGCGGAACTTCTGGTTTTGATATCTCCTGATCTGGACATGCTAGGGTCATGATTTTTGAATGGTAGATAGCTCTTGTGCTCGGGAAGAAGTGACGTAAGTTTGGGCTCCCTAGCTGCGTGTTTGGGAACTACGTCATGGGCGTTTGTTTGAAAATGTTTGAAGTAGGATAACTCAAGAACCGGTTGACGGATTGACGTTATTTTTGATCTGTAGGTAGCTTAAGTGATGCTTGAGATAATTAGATGACAATTATGCAAATCAGGATCTAATTCACATAATTAATAACGAAATTCTATAAATCTGCTGCGTTTCATGATGGGACACTTCAAACTTGTGACATATGTAATTAAGAGGAAGAAGAACATTGGCAGATATTAGTTATGTAAACTGTGACACAATTTGCATAATTAATGAGAAAATTCTATAATTTCATACTGGTAAATGATGGGAATTGCGGCATTTGCAAGTCAAGTGAACATGAACATCATCAAACATAACTTATTCCAATCAGGAGCTCATTTACATAATTTATGAAGAAATGCTAGAATAGCTTTCTTTGTTTAAAATAAGAATAAGACTGTCATTGGGTGGAGAATATGAACAACTGATCTAATTCATGCACGTGATGATCGTATTTGCATAATTAATGAGACAATGAAACATTTATTATCCGTCAATCAGAAAGGTTAACATCATTTGCAATTGGCGAAGGTATGAGGTGGTATAACTCTAGTTATGATTACTGTAAGATTACTGCAATTTTTGTCAGTTTGCTAAGTCTCGCATTTTTTTTAGTTAGGTATTGTGTAGATAACAAGCATCATTAGAATGTTATCATCTTCAGGACACCCGCTTGCCGGTGGAGGACACCAGCCCAGCGGACTCCGATAGCTACCGTCATTCAAATTCGCCTCTGTCTTGGGCTCTTGCCACCCGGCAGGGAAACCATCAACTGGATCCTGAGACGGAGGTGAGAATACACCAAGGATGAGTGTTTATATACAAGTATTCGTTTTTTACAATATACTAGCTTATATAGAGGAATACTTCGAGTTGCCGTTAACGTCATGCATTTAATTGTGATTACTGTAAGATTACTGCAATTTTCGTTAATTTGTTTAATAGTCTCGTAACTTTACTTAGATATGTAGTGTTCTTTCTTCTGAAACCGGGCAGATGCTCTATAGCTAACGAGGGAAAACGAAGACCTCCGATCAGTGTCCAGGCTGTTGAATGGTAAGCAGAATGGAATGTAAACGATAGCAATATTTTAAGTCCAGACTTGTAAAGACTGTAGCCAACGTTTAGCTTATGAAAGACATCTATGATCAAACATTTCACACACGGAAGCGAAGGTTTTATCTACCATTAGCATTGATGTGAGCTTGGAGGAACAAAGAGAAGTTGTCCCCTGTAAATTTCACCCCACCATTGTTTAGTATTGCGTTGACATTGTGCTACCCGCTTCATTATTGATTTCTTTTCTTTTTCAGCTGCACGCCGGAACTAACATGTGGATGAACAAGACCCTTGCACTGTCACATGTTTGTAGCTAAATTTCCGTTGTTAGAGATCACAAAGCAGACTGCGTATGAGGTAATGCATTGTACGAATACGAACTGATCAGGCTTGGTGCTATAACTCTGCATTGAAACGTGTGACAGGCAGAATAAAAGTTCTAAACGGGAAGTATGCGGCTCCGCAAATTTCCGTCTCGTAAACGGTCGTCGCCTTTCAGAACTGTCGTCGCCTTTCGATGTCGCTGACTGGTCGATGCCATATCCGAGCGTATCACATATATATGAGTCCAAAAACGTATAGAAAAGCAACATTCGAATTGCAAATGTAAGGGAGGATCATAAAAATAGTAAAGGTATTAGTAAAAAAAGAAAAAGCACAAGCTCGGATTCGAACTCGGGTCAAAAAGCGTTGCTCTAGTCTAAAACCCTAACCTATATCCTAACCCTTTACGCCACGAAACATGACGGTGTGGCTGAACCGGGCTAATACACTTAAAGTTAGCCGTTCTCCGATATGGCATCGACCGTTCCAAAAGGCGACGACCGTTTACGAGACAGAAATTACCTTCGGCTCTAGATGTCTTAATTACTGAGGGACGACTGCTTGTGCGAGATGTCGGTTAGCTTGAGGAATGAATCCACTCAAATATATCATGCATTGAACGCATATTTATCACATGTATGGAGTTGAAACCCGATAGACTGGACTACCAGCGTTGGAACGGTGGACTATGATATGAACAAGGAGGTTTAAATCAAACCTTGATATGAAGCGCAGGTGTATGGCAAACAAATAAACATCCAAGGCTTATGCGTTTTCAACCTCCTTGGTTGAAAGAAACAAACCTTTTTTACGTCTAGATCTCTTCGCTCACACAATCACACACCCGAAGGCACATTCGCAAGCACACACACACACACACGCACGCACGCACAGAGAGAGAGAGAGAGAGAGAGAGAGAGAGAGAGAGAGAGAGAGAGAGAGAGAGAGAGAGAGAGAGAGTGAGAGAAATTCGGTGAGTGTTCATTACTAGTGCTGAATATAAAGAAATAGTCTGTAAATGTACTTTGACAAAAGCATGACGTAATGACAAACTAACTTACAGGTAACGTTCAAAAAGACGGAGTTCGCGAGAGGTTCTCTGCCATCTTGTGCCGCCGTACACGTCACCTGAGCCAGGTTGTCCTCCTTGGCCAGTCGCAGGTTGAGTGTGGAAGAAACCTGTGAGTCCGTAGTGGACGTGAGTGGTTGTCCTAAGGTTTGTCCCTCTTTTGTCCAGGTGATTTCAGGTGCCGGGTGTCCACCTGCAGACGTGCAGATGAGAGTGAGGGTGGAGCCGACAGGAGACGGGAGGTTGCCTTGGATACGCGGCGGGTTGGCGGGAACTGAAAAACAGAACATATCTCCGGTTCGTCATGTAAACTGTCACGCATATATAATGATACACCATGTCAACCGCTACCATTGAAAATGAACTTAATACATCACCAGAACGCATGATGCTAATGAATATGTTTAGGCAGCCAACAACTACCTGAAAAGGAAACGAAAATAATAGTCCAATTTGTGGTCCAAACAACCGATGTGAACAGTCCTAACATCAGAACTATACAGCTATAGGCAAGTATCTGTAACGTTTAATTGTTGTTCGCATTATTTTCCTTAGGGTTTCGTCCTTCTCAAGTAGTTGTAACAGATATAACAGTTATTGAACATACCGATGACGTTAAGAATGACGTAGGCTCGGCCAGCCCCGTGCTGGAAGTTCCTAACCTCACACTCGTACGTCCCAGCGTCCTTCGTACGGACTGCCTCTATCTGTAAGGACGCCTGGTGGGTAAGAGACGTGCGCCCCTCCCACTGGTGGTACCCCCGGCCGCCTGGGTCCCCGGGGCGACCGGCCTCGTACACCGCCTGGCGCGTGTCAGACGACACGGTGGGTTCCCGCCACCAGGTGATGGTGACCGGGCTGGAGGGGTGGCTCATGGTGAAGGTACAGGGGAGGGTTACCGTCTCTCCCCGTACGGCTCGGACAGGGGAGGGGGACGTCTCCACACCGACCCACGAATATGAAACACCTGTGGTTTATATGGCAACATGACGATGATCGGCGATATGACCAAACTTAGGTGAAAATTTATATATATAGTATTTCTGTAATCGCTGTGTCCAAGTTGTAACTCCCACAATGTCGAAATATTCTTCATAGCACCTTTTTCGTTATCAATTTTATTCCATACATCTCAGTTCTGATTTGGTCAGTTTGGCGACGTCTCAGGGAGGATCCTAATGGTACAGTATTGTGTGCAATTCGCAAGAATTCTAGGAATCGTACAGGCATTTTGTCCACAGGAATGGAATGTCTACAGGCATGTGACCCAAGCTAAATTACCGTGAAACTAGAAAGGCCGACATTTGCTCCGGAGCAAATACAGCATATTTCAGCCATTTCCTTCCCATTTTAAAGTCCCATTTTACACAATTTGAAAGCGGTGTATGCCAGCAAGGTGAATAACGTTCTGTTTGCATGTGTCCAAGGATCTCCCGTACCCAATATTAGGTCATTTGGTTTTATCAGGTCATGGGAGCCAAAAATGTAAATTTTTTGTCTGAAAATAGCAAAAAAGGTCCATTTTACACAATTTCAAAATAGTGTATGCCACACTTTTGAACAATGTTCTGTGGGCATGTGTCAAAGGTATCCCCATAGCAAATCCCAGGTTATTTGGTTTTAATATCGGCACAGGAGCTAAAAATGTACATTTTTGGGCCAAAAATAGCAAAAACACCCTATTTTACACAATTTCAAAAAGCTGTATGTCTCATGTTTCAATGGCATTCTGTGAGCATGTGTCCATGGTATCCCGGTACCACATTTCGGGTCATTTGGTTGTAATATTAGGGCACAGGAGCCAAAAATGTATATTTTTTGTCCGAAAATAGCAAAAAAGCCCTATTTTACACAATTTCGACATGGAATAGATCAAACATGTCAATAGCATTCTGTGAGCATGTGTCCATGGTATCCGGGTGCCAAATTTCAGGTCATTTGGTTGTAATATTAGGGCACAGGAGCCAAAAATGTACATTTTTGTCTAAAACTAGCAAAAAAGCCTTATTTTACACAATTTTACAGAAGTGTATGTCAAAAGTGTAAATGACGTTCTGTGAGCATGTGCTCAAGGCACCTCCATACCAAATTTCAGATCATTTGGTTTTAATATTAGGGCACAAGAGCCAAAAATGTATATTTTTTGTCTGAAAATAGCAAAAAAGCCCTATTTTACACAATTTTGAAGTGGGGTATGTCAAAAGCGTGAATGGCTTTCTGTGGGCATGTGTCCAAGGTATCCCCATACCAAATTTTGCGTCATTCGGATTTAATACCAGGGCTCCAGATCCCAAAATGTACATTTATTACCTAAAAATGACCTAAAAACCCAAATAAAACAATTTTAAAACCCTGTATCAAAAAAATGAAAAAAACGTCTGGGGGTATCTGGTTCCTCTACCTCCATGCCAAATTTCAGGTCATTTGGCTGAAAAATGACGGAGTTGAATCCATTTAAAGAAATGACAGGAGAAGGAGAAGAAACACGAGGGAATACAATACATTTCATCCATACCTATGGTATGGCTGAAATATAATAAGCACAAAATATGCTATGCGAGGTTACCAAAGAAACCACAGGAACAGTAGGAAGTTTTTACTGACCGCAGCAGGTGGCTGAGTATAGTCGTTGTAGCGTGGCGCTAATTATAACTTTGCACTGGACTCACCTGTTACAAAGGTTAGTACGACAGCCACAACATACAACCATTGGACGTCCCGTGGCATGGTCAGGCCGACCGAAAGGCGCCAACTCTACATCAGACTGACAGAACTCTACAACCCGGTCTTGTTTTCAAACAACTACATGTAACTTCCTCAAGTCTTTCAGCTTTCATTTTCAACCTGTCAATCACGTGGCCTTTCACGTGTCACAAAGTTTCAGTGCTGTTTTGGCGGATTGCCAAAATCTTTGCCTTATTGTGTAGCTTGTCTGTTTCTAAATTTACTCTTTGTGTTTGTTTATGGTATTGAACAAAAATAATTGCTTACAAAAGCCCCAAGCAAACAATGTGATCAAGCTTTGTTATGGTGCAGTGCAAACGATGATGTGTTCAAGTATTTGAGGGGTAAATAATACTTGTAGGTGGTCGCGATACTTTCACGTCTGCTATGTAGATTCATAACTAGACCAATAACCAATAGGGTCCCAACATTAGCTTGCTGCCGGGGTGGCCTTTGTATTGCTGTTGCAATTTAATAAAATAAAACCAATAGGGCTGATGGTTACCAGCGAGATCTTGGCAAGTATCGTTGTGTTTGGCCCCAAATCTTTCGACCACGTACAATACGTCAGAAACATTCAGTCATCAGCTATCAATAACTTTTAATTCTTGTAATACACTTTCGTGTCTAACGAAAATGAAAGCTTTTGCAGGGTATTTTACTTTATAATAATGTGAAACTGCATATTAAGCAAAACACTTGGTGTTACCATGTAAAAGAGCAGATAATTGTGATTAAAAAAAGTTTTAACAGGTGCAGTAAGTGAAACAGGAAGCAGAAAATACATTAATCTAATTGAAACTTAGGAAGTTTTGACGACACGAAACATCAGGACAAAAACACAGTTGTTATATTTGTACATGTTCAATACAGCTTTAATATTTCTGAATTACCTGATCACAATCATATTACAATCATCGGAAAATTTACAGCCAGAAATTTGGGACTTTCACAAGCAAATATGATAAAAAATGCCAAAGTATGGTGTCAATATAAATACATGCAATATATAAATACAACTTGACAAAATGATTGTCTTATGGGCACACACCTACACTGGGCATAAATATTAGAATCTCACATAATATGATCTTGTACAAAAATATCTCCAAATAAAAACTTTTGGCCTGTACAGTTCATACAGAAGTAACGAGAACAAGACAGAGTATTTGACCTTGGCACATTCACGCATATGTACATCATCAGCTTGTAAGACGACTAGAACAACATATACAGCTGGCTTCTAATAAAAATTCAACACAAAAACAGGCCAGGAATAAGATGACAGCTTTGCTTAAATCACACACAATGGTAATATCCAAACATATCTTATTTTTTCCGAATTTCAATAGTTTCAATCTACCTATAGTTTGGCAACTAGGCGATGTGAACTGTTTCACAGACGTTGCCCAATAAAAATTGATTAAAATATCCATACATCTACATATAGTAATTCCATGATACTCTGTATAGAATAGTTTAAAATCATGTCATGTATACATTCTATGCTCTGTTGACTTGGATAACTAAAGGCAAGATATTTCTTTTTTGCACATTTGGAAAAGTCTACACCGTGTTGTAACAGTTGAGTTGTTGTCGTTATTCTTCACGAGTTGGCAAGGGTGGCAACCACACTTCGGACATGTATGTAAGTACAATTTACAGTGGCCAATAACTTTGATACTTTTATACTGGGTAATTTATGCATCTTTTTAAAACATACAAACAAGAGTCCAACAGACTGGTAAGGGTAAAATACAGATTTTAAACTTAACAACTTATCCTTTCAAATAATTCGTACACCTATAGACATGACCTCAGCAATTGCTACATGACTTTGTTAATCTCTGCCAAGTGAGTTCACAGTTTAAGCATCCTCTGTAAGACCACCAGTGAGAAGAATCATCCCACAAGTTAGAAGTTACCACTCCGGATTTCAAAAGCCAGCAGAATCTTGCGTGGTGATTGCACCAATGTAACCTCAGTTGCAACCCTCCATTTTCAAATTCAAATTCAAAATCATAACAGTCACATTCAACCATTTTCTTTGGCACTCTGATGGCACAAAACTAGCTCAGTCAGTTACATAAGAAACTGTTTCATTTCTGTCATCTAGACGACCACAGCTACCTTCCTTTTTTTTACAGCACCTTTGCGAAATCAGACAGCCTATTATCTTTACATGTATATAGCAGCTCACTAATCCTGATCCAAAAGCCTCAATTTCCAGTGGTCAGAATGAAACAAACCCTTTGGACCACACTACATCATCTTCCAGTTTACATAATATTGTACATGGAACTTTAACATGAGAAGTGATACTTTCTGCGACAGATTTCCCTATGTTTCTTCCCTATTGATGCTGCTCTTGTACTACAAAGTCTTCCTACAGTGCTATGTGACATGGTTACTGGTTCAGTAGCTGCTGAGAAGGGCGGGTCCTATGTGTGAGGAGAGATGTAGTTGGAGAGGTAGGTGATGAGGTGAGGCTGTTTCCTGCTGGCCAGGTTGACAAGCTGAGGCAGTACGGAGGAACCTAGGTCGACCTACAGGTAACGGGAACAAAATAAAGGTTGAAAATAAAAATAAAAAACCTTGCAACATAAGAATGTACAATCCTGTGGTTCTCCAAAAGATATTGATGGGCCAGAATTTCCATTCTAACATTATAGGATCAAATTTTATGCAGTGTTAATCAGCCAGAGGAAAAAGAATTTCTATATGAATACATAATTTCACATAAGGGTAAATGAATGTATTTCCTTTACGTGTTTGTAGTCCACAATCTCTAACCCTATGCACTTATTTACTGTCTGTTACATTGTATACCATTGAACCAGAAGTTTACTATTATTTTGCATCTGAAGAAAATATTCCCACAATCCAGTTCTGGTGACCCCAAGCCTAGCTCTGGTGTTG
This sequence comes from Branchiostoma floridae x Branchiostoma japonicum, assembly GCA_013266295.2. Classification (NCBI taxonomy): domain Eukaryota; kingdom Metazoa; phylum Chordata; class Leptocardii; order Amphioxiformes; family Branchiostomatidae; genus Branchiostoma; species Branchiostoma floridae x Branchiostoma japonicum. Next base: position 11,844,622 of record CM023840.1, read on the forward strand.
AGAAGGCTGGTTTGAGAGACTGTCCAGTCTTACCTGGATGAGATAGGCCACCCTGGTCACCTCCTTGTTGCCCTGGACGACAGGCTCCAGCACCAGCCCACACTGGGACAGGTGACCTCTGGTAACCCCTGCTGTCAGGGGGCAGCTGGGATGGGACACAGACTGGGCTGCCAGGATGTACCTCCCTCCCTGTGTGCACATGGGGACAATCATGTCTACTGACCAATCAGAAGCTACCATTCCCTAATGAAATCAATTTTTATGATTGAGCTGTGACAACACCAGCAACAAACCCCAACTGTTACAGGTGTCAGGTAAATGGTGCATGTATTAATAGCTTCTATCTTAAACACCACTGAATATGGATGGCACAGTTGCCTGGAAACAACCTTTTTGGAGTTGTCAGTAAGTATAGTCTAGTACTGTTGATGCAGTGCAGTCCTATACTGGTACATCAATTACTAGACTGCAGACAAGTGACTGACCTGACTGCCCTCCTGTAGCAGGCAGCAGAAGTCCCGTGGCTGCTGCAGGAAGCACTGTGACGTCTCATGCACACTGTGCACTATAAACAAATAGATAACACATGTTATACTACTGGCAAATGTAACATCTCTCACCACAAAAGTACTTAACTTCACAAAAGAAAGAATAAAAGAGGAAACTAAGAGAAAATCATGATAGTACAAAGACAGTGAGTAAATTTCATGTTACTTACCAATTCTTGCACCTCTTCCCAAAGTAGCCACAGTTCTTATGTCCTAATACATGAAAAAAAAAACACATTTTGTCAGCATTTTATACATGGGAATTTGTAGAAAAATTATAACATGTTTACAGCAAATACATGTAGTCGATATTTGCAGGAATTCCGAGTACACACATATGGATACCTAATGACATTGTTCTATTGTGACATTCTAATTGAAGTTTAGAACTGTTCAAGTTGAAGGAAAGTTACCTTGAGTGTTCTGTCATAGTGTCGCCGTGTGTTCAGGTCCCTCACAACTCCCCACACTATCCCCACTGGGGCTGCAATCAAGCCAACCCCAAGGAAACTAGGAGGGAAAAAAGGTACTCTCTGAATGTGATTTAACAACTTTCTATTCAACTCAAACTTTGGTTTCACTTCTGCTGGCAATCACTCGAAAGAACAAGCTGTTGCAGTAAAACATCCTATTATCTCTTCAACATCTCTGGTTCCTCATTCTGTGCTGATATCATGAATCAAAAGACAAGTCTGACTCACCAGTGGATTGGTGAGTTGTCAAGGATTTTCCTGTAGATCACCACGTCTTTCTCTTCTGACTGGAAGCTAGAGGGAAGGATAGAAAAATATGACTTTGATAAGCACGTGTGTTTGCAGTCGACAACAGTAAAGAGATATGTTTTTGGTATGGACTTTGAAGTTTGATTTATAATAAAAAATTAAATCAAGCAGAAATGCAGCAGTCTATACACATTCTGTACTCTGTCTTAGAATGGTTAAGATACCTGAAGTAAGACTGGTGCAAAATATTTCAGAAACCAAAGTGACAGTGGAAAACTTACATCCAGCCTCCAGCCGACCGAGGCCTGGAGAAGCCCCCAGCACCACCCAGCACCTGGTACACCTGTGTCAAATGTGAAACACCTGAATACACCTGGATCATACAAGTGTGCACCTCCAGTCAAACATATACAGATGTCAGTACAAAGGGATCAAGCCACCTCTTGTTCAATCTAGCATGCACTGTTAACTTTCAACCAGTCATTTACAAAAGTTAGAAAGGGTGGTTGTCAATATTCTGGGATAGATTCTGGTGTAATGTAGTCAGTCTTACCTCGCTCAGTACATGTGATGTCAGTTGTGGGCCAAGTGAAGTGAGGTCCTGTGGTTGGGCAGATCCTGGTAAGACAATTAGAAAAACAGGTCAACATTGCAACACCTGAGCTGTTGTATTTTCTGGCATGAAAAGAAGAATTTCTAACATGTAATATTCAAACATCATCAATAAATAGTACCCTCCATGTCAATGTGATCAGGGTTCTATCTAGCCCCAGATTTCTTACCGTAATCTCGGCAGACCCATGCTCACTTTTTGGTGTGACTTGACCTAATGTTAATCTTTTTCATGTAAGACATGAAAACTGTCAAGATGACGGAATGGCCATCATTTTTGTCAGTCAGTAGCAACAGGATTTGATGGAATAACAGATCATGCAAAACACAGGATATACTGTTACAGTATTGATTTCTTAACTTTTAGTTTAACTCTTTGTGAAGGACAGTAAACCCTGTAGCAGAAGTCCAAAGACTTACCAGGCTCCTGACTTGGACTGATGGTAACTTCTGGGTTGTCCTGAGGTGTTGGTCTTGTGGTCCCCTTCAACAAGTTGTTCCTCTGTCTCTCCACCCTCTCCTGGTAGTGCCTGTCCATCTCATCCCACGTCTCCACACTCACCCTCTTGGGGGGCGTGTACCGTTCCAACTCCACAGGAGTGTCTTCTCTCGTCCTGGTCTCTAACCCTGCAACATAGTCCCTTGTTCTAGATGGAGTTTCCTCTCTTAATCCTCTTCTTCCTCCTGCCTGGGTTTCTCTGGCAGGCTGCTCGGGATCCATCAAACCTGCTCTTGTGAGCAAACTGCTTTCTGTACCAGCCTGGCTTGGTTGCAACAGTGAGACGTCTCTCATTCTAGTAGGGGATAAGTCCTTGTTTCGTTGGCTGAACCTTGCTGCTGTTTCGTGTACTCTAGATGAGGTATGTTCTGAATGTGTGGCAGTGTGTGTAATATCCTTCCTCCTAAACTTAGCATAGAAGTCCTCTGCAGTGTGGTATTGTGGCTGGTCTCTTGTCACGATGGAGTCGGCAGTGTTTCCGTAGTTGTCCCAGGCTAGGCTGTGCTCAGTGCTCGCTATAGACAGTGTGTCGTCGGAGAGATACGGCGCCGAACTGATGTCCGACACGGAGTCCACGTCTGACGGGTACACAACCCTTCCTCCATGAGGTGCAGCAGGGTCTGTAGGTGGAGTATATCTAGGATAAGCTTGTTGTATTTTCTGTAGAGATTGTGAGAAATGGAAATCCTTCGGGGTAGTTTCCTCTCTCCTGTGAGGTGCAGCAGCCTGTGTTCTGAGGTTGGGGTGTAGGCTGCTGGGTGTGGCCCTGGCTGTCGGTGACCTCCCCCTCGTACCCTGCAGGGACTCGTCTGAGGCAGGCGGACCCATCAGTACAGCTACAACCAAACAGACAAACATTATTGATATTATATAATGGTTAAAAACTTCTTTGTAGATGTATGCCTAGTTTTTATAAAACACTAAGTCTTCTTAGTTCCAAGAAGTTGGAAAATTTTTCATTGTCAGCAAGTTCAAAGTCTACAGTAGCTCAACAAGGAATAGCTCTCCACAACTTTTGCAATGACACATTCTGTATTGAATCTACCAACTTTCTGGAAACTTTGGACTAAGTATCATCTACACATGGAAATGTTTAAAGTCTTGACATAAGCTTGAATGTATTTTTAAACAAATGTTCAGCTACCAGACATTGATGAGTGCTATAATGAATGAGTGTCTTTCTGCCTGTGTGGCCCAAGAGCTAGAAGATGGGCATGGTCCTGTACACCAGAAGGCATGAGAAGGATTTTAACTTTCTAACTGGAGAACCATATTTCACAGTCATGCAAAATGCCTGGAAAAGTCTTATATGTGAAAACATACCTCTTTTGGCCCTCTCCCTGATCCTCTGGAGCTGGGCAGCTGCAGACGTGAGGATCTCCTCTGTCTTGGTGTAGTGTTCGTCCACACACCTGCTGACAGACGAGGTCGTGGAGGAGACGGAGGACGTGTCGCTGTTCTGCCGCTGGACCTGACGTGGCGCCAGGTGACGCTGTGGGCGTGGCTTTTCTGGGTGTGGCGTTTTGTCGGTCTTGATGGAGGAGAGGACAGTGTACTGCTGTCTGAGCTGCTGTATCTCTGCATCAATATGCTTTAAGAAAGAAATAAGAAATAAAATTAGGCACCTTGTAGGCAAGGCAATACTTGTCTTGATGTACAATACTTAGTACAAAGATTGAAGTTTTCAGAAATAGAATTAACGAAATGTACCTGATTTTCAATTTCATACTTCCAGTATTATATACACTGTGCATGCATCACACATATATGGGACAGAAGATATAGGAGAACAAAGACTTGAGTCTACACAGATACACAGCTAAGACACAGAAGGTACAAGACACACAGACAGTCACATCTGTTTAGGAGTATAGACACAGTGAAGGAAGGAAGTGAGAGAAGGATCATGACAAACATCTTAGAACATCAGCCTGAAGACAACAGCAGTGGTAAGGAACTGTGTTTTAAGAAGATACTATGCCACACATACCACTGGTCACTGTGAGACTGATGACTCGTGAAAGGTATGGCAAAAACATTGGGAAGTAGACATGTTGGGAAGGACATGATACATGTACACCAGACCTCATGCATACACTACCTGCAATGGGGATCCTAAATATGGGGAATCCTGACAGCTTGTGGAGCAAGAAGAAACAGAGACCACAATACAGTTGTGAGTAGATCGGAACAATGGGACAGGTATTCAAGTTGACTGGCAAAGAAAGTTATGAGCAGATACAGGGAAGGTATTAAAAAGGCCTCACAGCCAACATCTGTCTTTCAGGCTTCAACTATTTGGATTAGGCATTTTAAAATTAAGTAGTAGCCAAGAAAGGTCACATTTTGCAAAGGACTAAAAAGCACTTCCTTCTTCACATATACCAATCATGCACTTTACATTAAGTGGGACACTGTAGTATGTAATGCGTACCTGGTCAAGTATTGGTGACTGCGGGCTGTCATGTGTTGGTGGTTCATCCAACTGCCAGGGAATCTGTCTGTTGGTCTTCTCTCCCTCTGTCTCTCCGGGTGTCCTAGCCGGTTTCTGCCACTTCAGTAAGCTCTTCTTCTCCTCCACCACAGCTCTCTCTACGTTCTTCACAGTGCTGAGTTTCTCCTTCTCCACCGTCCTCAGGTGTTCCATCTCCTGTTGGAGTCTCCGGCGCTCGCTCTCGGTCCTCTCCCTCAGCTTCTGCCTGGCCTTGTTGATCTCCATGTCGGCGTGGTGCCGGGCCCTCTGGTACTCCATCAGCAGCTCGTCAATCTGGTTGTGTTTCTGAGGAGATGCGGCCGAGGCCTCCTGCGGTGACAAGGACGTGCGCAGGTGTGCTGTGGGTGAGCTGTACTTTTCAGGAGACGCACTGCCACTGCGAAGTCCGCCGGGCGTTCTTGATGGGCTGATGTTACGCACAGGACTTGCACTTCTGCTGCGCACCCTCTCGAAAGCCTTCTTCTCCTTCTCTTTCATGTAGACCTCAGCAAGGGGGTGATCCAGCGGTAATCCGAACTGAAGCATCCTCAGCATTGCGTCCGTTTCACCGATGCCATAGTTGATCTTGGCCTCTGCCAGTTCTACAGTGAGCTCCTGCCTGCTGAGATCACGTCCAAAGTAAGCCATGATACTATCTCTCTCGTGTTTCAGGTTCTGCAGCTGGTTTTCCTTTGTGTAGAAATCGCTGCTGGAACCACTGCTGGAGAGGCTGAGGTTGAGGGACTGTGAGGAGAAGGAGTCTGTCTGGGTGAAACTGTCACTGTGTGCCGACTTCTCCAGCAAGCTGTTCAAATGTACCGACATCCCGGCATCTCTAAACTGTGGGCTTCCTTCCAGCGTGGGTTGGACGGAATTTCTCGACGGTGTAGATGACCTGACATTGCTTGCTGACGCTGTATAATCCGTTCTAGAGTCAGATCTGCTGCTGAAGGAGATCTCTGGACTTGTAGGGCACAGAGGGTTCTCGTCCAGTAGGGAGTCTGTGCTCTGTGATCCACCAGACTGTTGTGAGATGATAACCTGTGGCTCAGGAGACCAAGAGACGTGTTTCTTACCCCTCTCTCCATCTGGGCTCAGGTACATAGGCGAGACAGACGGACTTGTGTCCAAGTCAGACGCCTCTATCAGCAGGCCTTCTGGCTGCCTGGTAGGACTGTTCAGGGAGGCGTCTTCACTCTCTTCATTACTGGAGGTCTCATCGCTGTACCCCTCCTGTCGTTGGATGTATTCTGAACACTTCTGTCTCGTCATGTCCTTCTGACTGGCCTCCCGATGTCGGCGGATGGTGTCAGCCGCGTGCAGGTTCAGCTCGCTACCGTACCCAGACGTAACTTCCGACAGGCCGTTTTCTGCATACTCTGGTTCTGTAGTCACGTGATACTCCCCTGGACCTTCCTCCTCTGGATACTCTGTTGAGTGTTCAGTGGAGAAGGTGGTACCAAGTGAAATCCCCGACAAGTGTTCATACTCTAGAGACCAGTCAGCTTCTGTAGTTTCAGACCTGGTAGGTCTTTCAGGCAGGTCGTCCATCCCTGTAGCAGCATTTTTCAGCAGAAGCTCCCTGTCGTCAGTACCGACTGCCTCACTTCTCATCTCCCTGTCGTCTGTTCCTATCGCCTTCTCCCTGGTGTTTCGTTTTTGCTCATATCTCTGTCTGAAGATGTCCCAGGCTCTAAGGGGAGGACTAGGACCAAGGCTGGGGAGGCTGAGAGACTTTCCTGATGACCTGTGTACCTGGTCTTCATCTGCTGTTGAAACTGTCTTTTGGAACTTGCTGGGGGTTATTACTCTGAGAGGCTGTAAGTTGTCGTCATCTCCTGTCTGCATGTCCTTGGTTATTTTGACTGGACTGCTCAACCCAACTGTTTCCCTATCCATGCCTCTAGCAGCATCATACCTTGTATCCATAGACACTGTTTCACTTGAATGACTTTTAGCATGAACCCTTCTCTCCACCAATGTTGATACACTTGTGTTACTGGATGACTGGGAGGAACTTTCTAAGTTGAGATGAAGAGAACCTCGATCAACTGTACCTTGACTTGGACTGAGAGAAGAGCTTGTTCCTGGGAATGTCTCAGTGTCTTCAAAATCACCAACCAAGTCCTCAGCTGCCCGGAACAGTTCTGCAGTGTTAGTGCTGTCTGAAGATTGACCACTGTTGTTGGATACATCACTTGTATCCAGCAGCAGCTGGGACAAGTTGTCTGTGTCCCTGTACTCAGCACTCTGCCCTGGTGACACTGCATCTCTGTTGTCTTGCTCCATCTGTTGTTGTCTCAGTTGTGTTTCCTGACAAACTGCTGCATTTCTCAGGTTCAGGGCACTCTCTGATGGCAGATTTGTGGTGGTTATCCTTGCATACATGCTGCCTTCCATGTCTGAGGACACCTGCTGGCTGATGGTTTCCTTTACACCCCCAGGGGAGCTTGGCAAGCCAGGTTGAAAAACCGGTTTATCCAGGTCGTAAATGACTTCACTTGTTGGTGCTGGGCTGCTAGTAGAATACTGCCCCCTGTTGAGTTGGTCAGAAACTGCATCTTGAGTCCTTGTGTAATCATAGTCACCTTCATATTGATTTGGACTTTGTGTGGATTGCTGTGGTGATCTGTGTTGTCTGTGAGAGGCTGTGGTGGATACTTCTTTATACATTTGACTGTCAGAATTCTCCAAGTCGAGAGTTTGTGAAGGGCTGTCAGTTTCCCTGATAAGGTCATTTGGTTCTATGTCCTCAGGAGATTCTTGCTCAAGATCTGGGTCTGTGTCAACCACATACTCAACCTCACTGTCTTCACTGCTGCTGCTCTCTCCCTTTGCCTTCTTCACCCTGACTGCATATGCCTGTAGAGGTGTCGTCAATGGTCTGGTCAGAGCATTGATGTCATTGTCCATACTGGAGCTCTTCCCTCCGGTCGCAGCAGTGTAGCTGGTGAGGATGGAGTCCAGGTTGTCCAGGTTGCCCTCACTACAAGTACTGCCTGGCTTCCTAGGGTTGCTGCGCTTCAGTTTGGGGCTGTCAATGGGGGTTTTAAAGCCACTGGTATCTGACGGATAAAAGGTGATCCTTTCTTTAGCAGCAGCATCCTGATAGATTTCTGCTCCAGCCCCTGGGAGGAGCTTGCCCTGTGGGGAGGAATCTGGTTTCAGGATAGACTTCAGTTCTACAGTACTGACTGGAGAATCTAGCTTCTTGACAGCTGTGGTCGTGACTACTGGTGACGTAAAAACAGGCTCATTAGTTTCTGAAGCCAAGGACTGAGAGCTGAGCTGTAGGATGTCCACCTCATCACTGAACGACACTCTCTTGGCCGCTGTCTCTGCTTTGGTCTCCTTGGATTCCTTGGGTTTTCTTCTGAGTACAACTGTGTCTTGGGTCTGTGGGATGTCTTGAGGAGAACTATCAATGATGTGGTCAGCAGGAAGTGCAAAGACATCTACACTGTCGTCATCGTGTGGCATGAAGTTAGGTGGCTCAGCAGTGTTCTCTGCTGGTTCAAATGTGGAGAAATTTGCTGAGACTCTAGGTTGGTTGTCCAAAGCACTGACTGTTGTATTCTGTGACAAAGCACTATTGTCAAGAGAAGGCGTATGCTGTGGGTCCACTTGTGAGGGTACACTGACCACAATAAGAGGCCGGACTGGCGACAGTTCCCTCTCCCTCACACTGGGAAGAGAAACTGAGTGTGGCCAGTCATCATCACTGCTATTGGAGCTCAGCGGCTGGTCCAGGAGGGCAGTAAAACTGGTGGACTTGCCAACATTCTCCAGGAACTCCTCTTCGTCAAGTTCAGCCATTAAAGCCATGAGTTCAGAGTCGCTGGACCTCACCTCGTCTGTCGACGACACCGGACTCAGGGACCCTGTCTCAGCTAGAACCCTGTCCAGACTCTCCTGGGTCTCTCTCAACACTCGTAGGTCATTGTCATTTGGGTCTAGGTCAAACACGTTCAAAGGGCTGGGGGACAGGTCTGTTGTGTTTTGCCTCATTTGCTGGAACTGAACACTATCAGCGAGTTCTGTTTTTAGAAGGTATTCATCTCCAACTGATGTACCCCATACAGTATTGTTATCACTGCTAACTGCAGGTTCAGATGAGGGGTGGATCAAGCTGGCTACAGAACTTACTTCAATGTGGAGTGACTCCATCTCTGGTTGACTTGTAACTGAAGTAGCTTCACGTCTCTGTACTGTCTGTTGAGTAGAATGTGGATGACTGTTCAGCTCTGGCTCGAGAGTGTGAGAATATGGTTGTGGGTTGTTTGGACTTTCTACATCTACAACATAATTGTTGCCCGTTTGTTCAAGAAGCTGATGATCATGATAACTAGGTTGGTGTGCAGGTGATATAGCTGTCAGTCTTGCATCACTCAGATGCTCTTGCCATTGCCCAGTTTCTCTGTTCTTTTCTCCTTCTCCACTGCCATCAACACTTTCCACAGAGGGCAGTGTGTCACTCTCCTGGCTATCCTGACTGTAATACATAGGCAGGGTGACCTTCCTCCTATCAGAGGTTTCCTCAGAGGCACCCTGCAATCCTGACGGAAGGGCAGTAGCAGCTGGGCTAACAAACTCTTTTGTTTTCACCGGCAGGCTGGGGTAACTTCCAACCAGCTCCTCTTCAAAGGAACTTGTCCTGACATGCCCTGTCATCTGTTGGTACATCTCAGCTTGCTGGTTTCCGTAGCTGGAGCTGTTGGTAGGCAGATCTGTTAAGGTGCTCTGGTAATCATAAGGCGAAATCATGAAGTTGCTTTCAGTACTAGGAGCATATCCTGTAGCAGTGTCGCCAGTGTCATTGCTTGTGACAATATTTTCATCTGGAGCTGAGTTAGCTGCGTATAATTCAGAGTTAGGTAGCGTGTTTGGCTTGTAGGCAACACTTGGCAAATTTGTAGTCTCAGTCTGTTTTGTTGTAGCGCTCTGTGTCAAATCATCAGTAGTTTTTCCAGTTTCCTGCTCCTCATACAAATGGGTGCTGTGGTCCTGTGGCTGCAAGGTAGGGAGATCCATAAGCGGTGAGGCCTGCTCCGTTGCCAACACGTTGGCCGTGTCATTGAGTTTTGCATCTGTTGAAGACCTTGCCTCGTCTACTTGCCTGGGTCCACACAAAGACAAAGAATCTGACAGCTGATGGTTGGAAGCTGAGACAGGGGCTTTATGCTCTGCTAGCTTGGTAGTAGTCTGCAGGAGCACAGGGGAAACACCTGGTGGTGTCTGCTCAGGAGTAGTGGATTGTGGGAAAGACGTATCAGAGACCATGCTCTCTCTGTCAACCAAAAACGACATGGCCGGACTGCCAGGCAAAGCCAACTCAGGATGTGAAGGTACCTCACTACTGGGCAACTCAAAGTCAGAAACAGAAACTGAGGATGGCAGGTCACCATGGATAACTGAAGATGACACAGCACATTCAATTTCTGCCTCATGCCCAGCATGCATTAGTGTCGTACTCTTGTCTATGGAATCATCATGCAAAAGGGAACCTTCTGTAACAAAAAGTCCTGATTCTTCCGTTTGTGTCTTTTCTGGGGCATTGGATTGGTGTGTAAACTTAGGCTGATGAAGCTCTGCCTCTTCAAAAGAAACAGAACCATGCTGCACAGGACAGGGAGCACAGACAACATCTAAAGGCTGTTCAGTACCAACCTTCTGTTTGGGTGTATCCTCATCCATATCATCATTATCCATAGCAACATTCCTAGGTAAGCTTCTAGAGCGTTCACCAATTGGCTCAGCAGCAGAAATTCCTGCACTTTCAAGCGACTGCTGCCTACCCCAGTCACTAGTTCTCGGCCTTTTAGAAGCTGGCAAGATTTGCTCGGACTGACTTCTAGAAACCATCATGCTACGCTCCACTAAAGCGTCATGCTCGGAATATTCCTCACTGTCAGTTGACGAGGCAGAGAAACTGGATGCACTGTCGTCCTCCTCTGTGTCATTGGAAGACGCCTGCTCATCCTCCGGTAGCTGAGTTTTGTATGTCTCTAAAGTGTCTATGTCAAGAGCATCAGACTGCTGCTCAAACAGAGAGGGCTGGCTTTGGTCAGAGGTGCCAGGTTCTTGGAAGAACGGAGACGTTGGTGTTGGAGTAGTTCCAGTAGACATTGCCTCCGGAGATGTGAAGCCTTGGTATGCCAGTCCTTCTCCTGTGTCCTCAGTGGAGGTTGTCGCCTTGTCGTCCTCACTGTCAGGCTGTGATGTCTGTACTTCACTTTCATCTGATAACCCTTCTGGCTTATACTCCAAAACTTTTGTCCATCTGTCGATGTCTTCACCGCTGCTTGCAGCTGACATGTATTTGTCATCATCAGTTTGTTCTTGAGGCACTGGTGCTCTGTCTGTAGACATAGGAAGAATCGGATAAGCCCTCTTGTCTTCAGCTAGTACTTTGTCTACACTGACAAGTGCTGCAGCAGCAGTAGGGACTTTGTGTCCATTTGGTGTGCTTGAGTCAACAGGTAGGGGTAAATCATTCTTTTCTAATTGATCTTCTGAAGTTGCAGCAGAGACAAATGGTTGCCATTCTAGTACATCCTCTGTCTCAAGGCCTTTCTTGCGCTTGTCGCTTTGCTCGAAAACACCTGCCTTGTGATGTGAATCATCAGCATCTTCAGAAGATGGTGCTGCAGTTGTTTTTTCTTCATCCTCTGGCAAGTCTTCCTCCTCAATACTGTCAACCCAAGTCACTGTATCAGGCTCTTCAGATGTTTCCTCATGATCAGACTTGTCAGTCACGAGAGCTTCAATGTGGTCAAGTGCGTGTATGACAGCATCTGCTGGAACAATGTCGTTATTGTTCACCACGTGTCCATCATCCATGGCTACGATGTCTTGCTCCACTGGTTCTTTGTCATCCTCTGAAGTATGTGTTATCTTGACAACCTCTGGATATAAGTTCTGATTTGCAGAATCAAAGGATGTATCAGCAACAGGTACTGTGGCTTCATCATCATCCAACAACACATGTACAACCTGTTGCACATCGACTTCTGTCTTGTCATCAGATGTGCCTTCATGACTTGAAATAGAAGAACGTTCCTGCATAGCGTCTTCATGTCCAGGTCCAAAGGATGCTTCAACTTGCTCAGAAGGCAGGGCTTCTTCTCGGTCCTGCTTTAACTCAGGCAACTCTGCCACCACTGTACTTGAAGCTCCCTCAGAAGTCATTTCGGACACTTCTGATACTGGGTGTTCATGTCCTTGTAGCAATGGATCAAGGGCAACAATGGGAGTAAGTTCTGCATCTGGCAGTTCCTCCTTTTTTGTGTTGTCTATGTCGGCAGCATCCTCAGCTGTTATGGATGGTACAGATGCTGTCTCAGGTAACATGACATCACGGCAAGCCCGTGCTTCATCTTCCTCATTGACTTGGTGTACATCATCTGAAGACTCTTGTACTGGAGGTGGGGTTAAGAGTGAAGTGCTGTCATTGTCAATGTCAAGTTCATCATCAGTCATTCCGGTATCACTGTCTTCATCAACAACACATGAGGTTTTGTGTGGCTGTTGTTGGAGACCAGTAGAAGCCACTGCAAAAGTTGGGCCAGCATATGGCTGATGCTCCCCATCAGGTTCTGTTCTCTCAGGAAGTTCTCCCACCGGTTCAGCTTTACTGGCATCTCTGAAGGCCTCCTTGATGGCCACGGATACCACACTGTCAGCTAGCATTTCAACTTCTGGAGAGGAGACAAGGGTCTTGTCTGAGATGTCTTCCACCGTGTCTTCCAGACTTACTGTGGAGCCATAGGTGGAGGTGTCAGAGCTGAGAAGCTGGAAGGATTTCTGGTAGATCAGGGTGTGATCAGAGGAGTCCTCCAGGCTCGCTGTGGACGAGTATGTCGATGTGTCTGAACTCAGCAGCTGGAGAGATTCCTTCTGTGAATCGTCTGCCAATCGTGCGGGTGTTGCCTTAGCTGCTTCCTGCCCCTTGGCACTACTGACATTCTTTCTGCTATATGCAGGGCTCTTTTCAAAGTCCGACAGGTCACTCTCACTGTCCGTAGTAAGGACAGAGGTTACAGCCTCAGTGACGGCTTTGCTGATGACCCTCTCTGCAAAGTTTTCGACTTGCTGAGACTCAAACACAAAGATGTCTTTCCTGACCAGTGAAGCTGACCCGATGTCATTTTGTGTGACATCCTTGCCTGAGTCATCGTCTTCTGTATCTTCTTCCACTTGATGTTCAGATTCTTCCCCCTCGATCTCGTGTTCAATGTGATATGTGATACAACCTGCCACCGAGCTTACTCGTGTTGTTTCTATGACGCGAGGAACTACCTTGTCAGCTCCTTCAGAGTAATCATCTTCGGGAGATTCTGTCTGCGGTGAATCCTCCTCTGCTTCAGAACCCTCCACAACGATCTTCCTGAAAACCAACTCAGCAGGAGTGCTTACCTGCTGAGACGGTTTGACTTGGCCTTTCTCTGAAGAATCAGCCGCATCTTCTTCTTCTGAGGTAGTTTCTGGAGTAGGGAAGCTATCCTCGGGACGGCCCAACTTGTTTGACTCAAACTGTGACTTCAGCTCTTCAATGGTGGTACCCTCTTGTATCTCCTGAGAGATCCAGCTCATTGCACCATCGACTGTCCTGATGGCAAACTCCTCAGCAAAGAATTCTATGGCAGGAGAAAGTGGTTGCGGGGGTAATATGTCTTTCTGAGCTGGCACCTTTCTTGAGGCAGCAGCTCTCTCTTTCACCAAGTGACTTGTTGGGAAATGTTTCTCAAGGTGTGGAGTCAAGTCACCAGGAGACCCAACCTTCTGTTGTTCAGTGCTGGAAGATGTTGAAGACAGAGACAAATGAGGTCTGCTGTCTTGCACAGGTGGTCTGGTAGAACTTGTGTCATGAGACAAAGACGTAGTTCCTTGCACAGGTGATTTGACAGTTGGCTCCCCCACAGCTAACACTCCACTACTGGTTAAGTCTGAATCCCCAATAAGATGTTCATGGCTACCAGCCATATCTATGTCGTCAGTGTTTGTGACTTGTGTGTGTTCAGCAGTATGTTGCTCTGTATTTGCAGTGCTGTCACTATACTGGCTTGTGTCTTGTTCCTCAGCAATTTCTGTACTAACTGCTGTTACCCTTTGGTCAGTGTTGTCCAATGGTGTATCTACTGATGCACCTGGGTGATATTCTGTGCTGTCACTGTACCGGATGGGATCTTCTGTGCTGATGACAAGACTTTGTTGTACAGTGGTTATGGTAGCTACTGCACTTGCCCCTTGCTCTGACTTTGTCCTCGATGTTGGATCCGGGTATTCAGATACAGATTGTTCTGTAGTTGTTGTACTGTCACTAAACTGGTTGAAATTTTCTGTGCTGGTGCTGAAGCCCTTGTGTCTGGTGCTTTCAGTATCTACCGCAGCTGGCAACTGCTCTGACACAACCAATGGCATTCCTGTTGTTTCATTTGTGTACGTGGAGGCAACTTCTGTGTGTGTCGCACTGTCACTGAACTGGGTGGAATCTTCTGTGTTGATGTTGATGTTTTCTTGTCCAACACTTTCAGTACCAACTGTAGTTACCACTTGCTCTGGCATGTCCAACTGTGTCCCTGTGGATGTATCTGTATACTTCACGACATCTTCCTCTGTGTTTGTTGTGCTGACACTATAATGAGTGGAATCTTCTGTGTTGATGCCGAGGTCTTGTTGTCCAGTACTCTCAGTACCTACTGCAGCTGTGCTTAGTTCTGGCTTGTCCCACTGTGTTCCTGTAGTGCAAACAGCTTTACCAGAATTGTCAGGTATATCTGTGCCATGTCTCCCTGATTCAGCATCTTTAGTTGATCTCTCTCCATTGGCTAGGAACTGTGTAGTACTTGAGGTGCTGACTGCACTTGTAGCAGACTCCGTGTGCATCTCTGATGTGGCTTCGTCAGTATGTGTTCTAACATCTGCAGACTCACTCTGCACTTCTTCAAACCCAACCTCATCTACAACTACAGGTCCAGTTGTCAGCGTTTTGTTAGTTGGTCTGATTGTTGTCTGTTGGCCACTTTCTACTGTAGTTGGCAAGACTTTCTGTTCTTCAGTGGTCAAGAGGTTAGAAACTTCTACAGCCTGGGCCTGTATGTCGCTAATTATGTGCAGAACACTTGGAAGGTCGAAATCACTTCCATCACTCTGTTCTTTGTCACTTGGTACTGTTGACTCTACTGCTAACTGATTGTCTCTCACATCTGCAGATGTTTGTTCATCCACTTCTCTTAAAGGTTCCTCTGAAATATGATCATCAGGCTCAGAAAACTCATTGTCATGATGTTTTGTTTGGCTCTCTTCAGCAAGATGATCCTTCAACCGCATGGCTGGAGCTTCTGGGCTTCTGTCATCATTAGCTGAATCAAGTCTGTCTTGCTTCTCCTCATTGGAGGCATCACTGTCAACTTCATGATCACTGCTCCTGTTGGCCTCGGCTAGGAGGTATCTGTGATCGGCAAGTTCATCTTCTCGAGTGATCATCTCTGTTTCATCAGTCTCTTCCCTCTCTGTTTTTGCGGTCTTCAGCTCTTGCCAGTCTTTGTCAAGATCAGGCCTTTCCCCTGAAGTGGGCTCTGGTTGTGTTTCCTGTTTGGTTTCTTGCTCTGTTTCTCCTTGTTGCACTACTGGTATGTCTTGATCAATCTCTGCTGATTGGTTCTGCTTTTCATCAACTGTTGTTACACTGTCTTCCTCTTGGACTTCACTTTCCTGCTGTTTATCATCATCTTTTTCTTTGGTCCTATCTTCTTCCCCTAATGAGTCTTCAGATACCTGGTCATCAGCTCGTGAAGACTCTTCCTTATCCTCTTCTGCTATTGGTTCTGCTGCCGGCATAGAAGCCTCCCCCACCTCGGAGCTCACCCTCCTGGCTGCTGGAGTCTTCCTGGGTGACTTGGGCTCCTCTTCTGATAGTGAGTCCACTGAGTATACCCCATCTGACTCTGTACTGTCCTGTAGCTGTTTGACTCTTCTGTGGATCTTAGGTGGAGATGACCTGTGGGCTCTGTCTGACAGGGAATCATCAGAGAACGTGTCTGTCTCAGAGGGAAGTTTTCTTGTGTATCTTACTTTCCGAGCAGGCCTTGAAGATTGTTGCTTACTTACAGGTAAGCTACTGGCCTCCTTAGAGTCTGCAAGGGAATCATCCGAATGCATGCTGTCATTGTCTGAATCAACTTTCTTTGATTCAGGTGCAGAAGTATCTTGTTCTTGTGTTAGATCTTTGTCCAAGCTTTCTCCTGTAGCACTACTGGGGGTATGCTGCTGCTGGTCCTCTTTTGATAGTCTTCCTTGCTCATCAACAACTGTCTTCTCAGACTTCACAGGTTTAGACTCTGTATCTGTAGGACTGTCAGCTTCATTCAGTGAGTCAGCAGAATATCTAGCAGCTTCATCATCCCCGTCACCAGCAGCATCTACAGATGAAAGTTTCACTGCTGGTACTCCAGCACGTGCCTCCTTGTCAGGAGAGCTGTCTGATGCAAGGCTGTCCTTCTCAGATGGACTCTCTCCATCTTCTGCAGGCTTTTGTGGCACTTCCTTAAGGTCTAGTGATGTAGGGCTTGTAGCAGCTGGCTGTGGCACCTCTTCTGTAGTTACCCTGTCTTCCTGTGTAGGCACATCAACTGAAGACTTTTCCTCTTCCATCTCGGCAGCGCTGGCTTCTGTTACATCAGCATCAATCATCATCTCTTCCCCGAGTTCAATAACAGACGAGGCGTCCTCTCCTCCCTCTGTTGTCTGTGATGTCACATCAGAGCTCACCGCTGTGGAAACAGTTTCCATCGAAGACTGCATTTCTGCCGAAGCTTCGATGTGGACGTTTACTCCTCTTTGTGCTGCGTGCTCGTCACCCACGTCCACTGCCTTCTTCAAAGCCGCCACTGCTCCATCCTCCCATGCATCTTCAAGAGAATCGGCACTGTCTAGACTGTCAGCCTCTAGCTCTGAAGGTTCTTTGCTGACCTTTTTCCGGCCTACTTTTTTGACCATGAGGGAGTCACTCTCTGGACTTGTCTCCCCCTCAGCCATTAGAGAGTCCACAGAGTAGATACTCTCGTTGTCAGAGCTTGCCTCCACTCTCTCCTTGATGGGAAGGGGATGTACAGTGGTTGTCTTAGGAGCGGAAGGCCTTTCAGCACCTTCCTCTCCTTCAAGAGAGTCATCAGAATAGACACTCTCCTCTGTGGCTTCAGTCATGACATCATCCATTGCTATGGAAACAGATGAAGTGCCACCACTCAGGATGGAGCCTTCCTGACTGGATGGAGTATCACCTCTCTTTGCTCTTTCGGCAAGTGTCTTCTTGATATGTGCACGGACTTTAGATTTTGGCCTGTATTTTTCTACATTGGGCTCTGGGCCTATAACGTAGGATGTGATTTTTCTTGGCTTTCCTGTTGACCCCTTTTGTACAGGAGACTTGGACTTTCGACCTTTGCTGTCAGATTTGGAAGAAGCTTCTGATGGAGACTTGGACTTAACTGAAGGATCGGACCTTGTGGAAGCATCACTTGGAAAAGACTTTGGAGAAGACCGTGTGGGGGATGTTAGCGAGGGAGACCTTGCAGCAGGAGAAGGCGTCTTTCTCTTGACTGGACTGGTCACTTTAGGGGCAGCATCGGTCGTACCCACAGAAGCCTTACTATCTCTACTAAGGCTTGTGGGTTTCTTAGGGACTGGAGGCTTGACTTTCTTGTCTTCTCTTGCCTTGCCATCTGGTTCACTTCTTGGCGTGCTCTTGACTTTTTTCTTGAGATCATCCAGTTTCGGTTTGGGTCTTGTGATTGGTGGTTTGGGCGTTTGGCTCTTTGACTTTGTAGCAAGTAAAGAGACAGCTTTAGTTGGCTTGGTTGGGGGCAGTGGCTTTGTGGGAGAAGTGGTCTTTGTAGGTGATTTTGTTCCAGAACCATTTTTAGTAGGCGAGGATACTCTTTTCACAGTCTTTGTTGGAGACTTAGCAGCTTCTGTTGGTGACATTTCTCCTTTAGCAGCTTTTGTTGAAGAAACTTTCCTTTCTACTGACTTTGTTGGGGATGTTTCTCGTTTGGGTTTGGCACCAAGTGATTTTTGCGGCTTTGTAGGGGAGACTAATCTTTTCTCCTGTGAGGTTGCACTCTTCGAAATGTCTAGTTTAGGTTTGGTTGCAGCCTTTGTTCCAGCAGGACTGCGAGGGGAGGTTGTTCTCGAGCCCCCAACTGGAGGTTTTCTCTTGGGAGGGGTGGGGAGGAGTCGGGATGACGGGCTTCGAGACCTGATATCTGCAAGGGCAGACATACTGACACCACTGCTAGTGGTCTTCACAGCGCCTGCAGACTTAGATCTCCTAATGGGTGCCGGGGAGGGAGAAGCCCCCTCCTCGCCTCTCAGACTTCTGGCAAACGCTTCATGTGCGATGGAGTCTGCAGACCCATATCTTCTAGCCGATCTCACACTGTACAGGGAATCTGTATCAGAGGTACTAAGGGACAATGGCGTATCTGATCCACCGCCGCCACCACCCATCCCTCCTACCGACCACCAGCGAGGTTTCCTTTCATCACCAGCTGACCTGGGCCTTTGGTACGGTGTAGGTCCCCATGTGATGGGTGATACGTCTTCTGGCCTGTCAATAAACCTTCTTCTCGGCCAGCGCTTTTTGATATTGGCAATGGCAGCACTGTCAGACACCGTGCTCCAATCTTCACTCAAAGTCTCTGCCACAGAAGAAGCTCTTGATGCTGACACTGCCCTTCTGTTCAAGATATCACCTCTGTCTTTTCCAACAAAGCTGCCAAACGATGATGAATCTGCCTTTGACTGGGAATCAAAAGCACCTTTAGTCTGCTGAACTGCTTCCAACCTGGCTGAAACTTGCTCAAGAAAACTGGGCGGTGTTTGGGTGTCTTCTGACTCAACTTTTCTCCTATCCAATGGAAATGTCTGAGCTTGGTCGGCCTTTACCTCCACACGAGTGGTCATGGTTTCAATGGATACAGAGATCCCTGAGTCAGTCTGGTCACCACTGTCATGTAATATCTTCCCTACAGAGTCCTCCACATGAAACACTCGAGGTCTGTGTTTCTTATCTGGCTTGGTTAGTGGTTCTGAAGAATCCCCAGTCTCTTGCAAGAGCAAACTTACTGAATCTGTTTCTGCCTGTGCTTTCTTGACCACGATACGTTTCTCCCGATGCACGGTTGTACCAGTTACAACAGACTGTCTCTGTTCTTGTGTCTGTGTTGTAGTACCATCACTCTGTAATGTTGACACAGAGCTTCGTTCTTTTGTTGGACTCTTTGGTTGCAGCTGCTTTTGCCTTTCCTTCTTGGGACTGGTAGCCCGGGTGCCGTTAGCAGGAGAGCCATGGTGTTCTGATCTTGAACTTGAGGAAGGGGCAGGTCGGGTCTTTGGTTTCACAGGAGGAAGCTGACCTGAACTAAAGGGGCTATCATCACTCGCATCATGGAGCGCTCTTTTCCTGACATAAGTACGACCATTCTTCTTGTACGTTGTTGGCGACTTGCTTCTCTCCGGCACGGGTACCGAGCCCTCTTCCTCCTTTTCACCTTTGGAATTTGCCTGCCAAGCTTTCCTCACACTGCTTGGAGAGCCAGGATACAGCCTAGCTGTCACCTCCTCGGCTGTCGGTGATGGTTTCTCCTTGGTTGGAGAACTAGCTTCTCTTGATCTTCGCCTTGTGAGAGCTGCCTTGCTCTTCTGCCCACCGTGCTCCATGGTGGAGGACATGGACATGCTTGAGTCTGACATGCTGGGCAGGGACATACTGGAGGTGGAGTAGTTGCTGGGTGTGGGGGAGCCGCTCCTGGGAGAGTGACAGGGTGGAGTCATGGTGGCGGGGGTGAGGGTAGACGGAGTCTGACCCTCACTCATCTCTTCCATCTTTAGGAGTCCCAGCTTCGGATGAGCTTTGACGGTCGTTGCCACGCTGGACGAGTCGTCGTCCGTGGACGCCTTGGGACTGACGTAGACGTTTTCGTCCTGAGCGCCGATGGGACTTACTCGGTCCATCTCCAGCGCCATGGTGTCGTGGTCCATTCGCCAGCGCAGCTGTTCAAAGAGCCGCTCCTTCTCCTGCAGCTCCTTCAGCCGCGTCTCATCAATCAAGACCTGGAAGATGAGAAAATATTCATGAGAAATGAGTGCAACAAAATACATGTTTGTGTACTAGACAATATTCCAACGTTTCTGAAGAGTGTTTTTAAGTAACACAACACCATCATGTAGCTATACCAGCAAACAATGCCTACACATTGCACATTATTTCATTTCAATATTGATCTGGGTTGGGAACTGACTCGCAGAGATAATATGTTAAGACTCGATTGATTTCATTCATGAATAATTTAAGTCATGCTCTTGAACTTAGCCGGTATTATACCAATGCTGAGAGGCACTCTATGCATCAAAGTGTCAAAGGCACTTGTGTTGAAATTTTTCATCCACTCAAAAGACACACACAAAACAACTCCTTTGAAACAGACCTGATCTGTTAGCGTTGTGGCTGTAGTTGACACGGACTGAGTGGTTGGCTTTGCCTTGTCCCTGGGCTGGCCCATCACGTCGTACTGTATCCCTGTCTCCCGGGATTCCATGCTGTCTGTCTGCACAGCAAACTCCTGTCTCTCCAGCTGCTGCTGTTTCAGCTTTAGATCTTCAGCTGAGGAAAAGAAAATGCATTAAAGTGTTGGTAAAAATTTGTGGGTTAAGTCTAAGTGTCTTGATTTGACACAATGACTAGGCTTGTACTACAAACTGTGGACAATACCACTACCAAACCAGAAAAGATATTTCCTTATATGCACATCAAAGTTACCCTCCTAAAGACAGCCATACCTTCTTGTATTTCCTGGGCAAGTCTTCTCCTTGCCTCCTGGATCTCCTGCTCTGCCACAGACTGAGCCCCGTCTGCCTCCTGTCTGAGTCTCTCCAGTAGTGCTCTCTGTCTCTCGATGGCTTCTTGATGTGCCTTTTGCTTCTCTGCCATCTCAGCCTGCAGACGCTGGTGTTCCTCTTCTGCCAGCAGCCGCTGCTGGTGAAGCTCCTCCAGCTGACGTCTACGTGGAGAGATAAAGGGGAGCACGTCTTATTATTACATGCACATCTTCAAGGAAAAACAACATTGCTTTTCCAATGGAAGAGCTCTTCCTTTGAGGTTCAAAGGAAGGCATTTCTTTTGATGTCTGCTTGTGATGTCTGATTGATAACTATATTTGGTGGGTGACGTACGTTTGAAATTACCTTATAGTTCTTTAGCAGTTCAACTTAAGAGACAAATATCACTGCATTTTTGGATTCTAGCAAGTCAATTAGGTTTTCCTAGAAAATGGTAACCAGTAGTGAGAAACAACAGAAACTCGTAATTAGTGTAACGCAGTATGAAAATAACATGGATGTTCAATATTACAACATTATCACAGCATTGTCTATCTGCATTTTTCCTTTCAACAAAAAATAAAGACTATGAAATTGAAATCCAAAGATAAAACTAATGAAATAATATTACTGTGATTGTGGATATACTACATCTTCATACATGGAACTGCCAACTGTAATCTAATAATAAACCTCTGAGGAAGACCGATCGTCTATCAGAAAATTACAACCAAGTATTGCATGGACCAAATTTTAGTCACTTAGAATGTAATAAATATAGCAAATATGACAATTCTGCCAGTTTTGATGATAGTATTAATTGAAAATGTTTCTACATCATATAGTTTATCAATTCAAACAATATTACAAATTGTATTTCCAACGTAAGACCTTAAAGTGATTAGTAGAGAATCGTGATTCCTCCAAAACTGAATTATTGGAAATAACCCTCAGTATCATAATGGCAATATTGCAATGTAGCAGAAATATAACAGACATCAAAAACACTTTGATCTTGACTTAGTAAGAACAGCCTCTGAGTCAGTCATTTTCCCATATTTACTTTTATAAATTAGTACATGCAGCAATATTATGATAATAACACTGACATGTACAAACTTTAATGTAGGACTCGTGGCACAATAGTGAAATATTATTAACATTCACAGGGGCAATCTCATGTACTATCAGCATTGACCATGAACGTTCGTCCAGACTGTGTGCATTATGCATTCAAGAAATGTCTGACCTGTGCAGAATTCGATTACATAGTCTAAAAACCACTCAGAATGGGGATTAGGGGCCTATCTGCAGCACAAAGCCGCTGTCATGTCTTTGAATCTGAGGGGATTGTGTGGAAACTTATACATGCTGCTTGACCGTGGACAAAGGGTGTAAAAAGGCACAAAGCTTACAGCCTAGCCACATCATCACTACACACCAGTCAAGCAGGCTGAATACTGAATGGCTGATAATTACTGAAGCCCAAATATTCTTTACAGAGATGTTACAAAAAATAAGGCAACCGCAATTAGGGAGATGATGATCTCTGGCCCACCTACAATACAAACGCAAGGGTACAAATATTACATTTTAACACCATTATTGAAGCTATGGATTGCATCCTACTTCCGTTTTTGAACAGCCCTTAATTTTGTCAGACCACTGTTACAGTAGCAAAATTAGGCTGCCACAAGATTGGACGTCACAAGACGTTAGGTGAGCTCCTAGCTTTGTCGCAAAAGGTCGGACGACATCTAACAAATGTTCAGTACAATATCTGTTGTGCTCAGTCAAATGAGAAATAACATTGATTTCCCAGAGCGGAGATATGGCAGAGGTCCAGGCGGGCGTCCTGTCGCAATGTAGTGACATGAGGACCATCAACAACTGTGGGCACCGGTAACCTCTCCCTATAATGGCCTGTTCAAGTCCTGGCACCACCAATAAGATAGGCCGTAAGGTGGAAATAATGTGTACATTTACAGCTGACGCCATTATACGAACTCTACCGTACACAAATCTGTATGGCCAACACGTCCTACAAAATATATGCAAATACCAGAAAAATTCCAGGGATATGCTTATTTTCCTTCCACAGTAAAAAGCAGGCTGGGATATTTCTGGAAAAACTGACACAGATAATGGTAAATCTCTCCAAGGAATCCTATTTTCTGGGAAAAACACTGCTGTGACAAATTTCCTGCTAGGCTGGTGGTGCCAGCAAATCTATAACATGCAGGATGCAAATCCATGAGAGAAGCTTGGCTGACAGCCAGGCTGCACTTGATTCTCTGTAGCACCTGGGGATCATGTCTTAAGTGCATTGCTTCCATGTTATAGTAATCTATTAAGTATGCTACCCTCGCAGGTGGTTATGAGGCATGTGAAATCTGCGTCTGACCCAGAGGATGCTGTTACATAACAATTAGATACATTTCATCAACTGCTGTGCATAGAGATGCTAAATACGACCCTTTCTTTTCAATAAGAATGTTTGCTACATGTACATGTATGGCCTCCAGAGAAAGACTCAAGGAAACAAATGACCTGAAACTTAACCACAGACAACAGTTTTCTTTTGTAATACATTTCTCCTTATGACAAAATAAAATTCGCACTAAACTCAGTGAGTATTGAAACAGGCGAGCCCATACTGTAAAAAAAATTGGGTAAGCTCCTGAGAAATATGGATTTAGTGCTGCAAGTGGTACCTGGCAGTTGAAAATATTAGTTCAGTGAGGTAGTACCAATCCTGAATCACAATCATAAGACAGCCTTAAACTTGGGTGGGAGTTTACTGGCAGAAGAAATTTCCTGAAGTCAACAGGGCTGTGCCCCCAATTTGAGCAAAGGAGCAGGCCTACTGTATCACACAGGGGAGGCTTAACCTATTGATGTGCCCTCCTGGGTTTCTCTCCTCTAATCTCTAATCTTTCTGAGTGCAGGGTCTGCTGTGAAAGAGATGGTTCTCTTGTCTTGAATACATAGTCAGCAAAAAATTTTCTTCTAAGAATGCGAAGGGAATACATGCTGGCTGGAAACACCTGGAGGATTTTTTGGGTAAACATGTTTCCTTATGATTTTTTATCTCCATGAAAAATGGAGATATTGTTTTTGGCGTGTCTGTGTGTGTGTCTGTGTGTCTGTCTGTGTGTGTTTCCACAATTTTGTGATCAGCATAACTTAAGAACGCATTTATGGATGGTGATGATATTTGGTATGTAGGTAGGTGTTAGGAAGACAAAGGTCAAGGTCAAATCTGGGCCTCCTGGTGGCTGACCTTGGTACTGCAGCAGAACTTCCGTTTTTTGTATCTTTTGTCCTGAACATGTTATGGTTTTGATTTTTTGGTGGCAGATAGCTTTTCCTGTCAGGAATAAGTGGTGTGGGTTTGGTCCCCCTAGCAGCTTGTTCTGGAACTGCAGGGGGGTGGCTGGCGAAATCTTTAAGAGCAGATAAGTCCAGAAAGGAGCAACGTATTATCATGATTTTTGGCATGTAGGTAGCTTACACAGAGATGTACATAATTAGATGCAAATTATGCAAATGAAGACTTAATTTGCATAATTAATGAGGAAATTCTGAAATTCCAGTGTTTTACATGATAGGACTTTCATACATGTAATGTGTATAATCTATCGCAGGTAGAATATCAACAGATACCAATTATGCAAAATAATATGGACCTAATTTGCATAATTAATCTAAAAATTCTGATTCCTTAGTGCAATCATGGGAATTTCATACTTGTGACATGTGTAAGTTAGTTAATAGTTTACAACACCATGCATATATTATGTTAATGTAGAGGTCATTTGCATAATTTATGATAACATATTGAAATGAAACATTGCCAAAGGATTGGACTTTCACATCAAATATGTTATTTGTCTTGAGGAAACCATATTTCATGGAGATATGAGGTCTCCGAATTCTTGTTATTTTATTTAGTCAGCCTCACGATAAGACTGATGACAAAGCTTGTTTCAGCAAGGTGTGCCAGCTTTGCAACATGACACAATGTTCATGTTATGCTAGTTACAACATTATGCAGCTGTATCTTATATTATGCTCTATAATTTTGATATATCAGAATGATCAGATATAAATCAAAGACTACAACTTACAAGAATAAGAGGCTATGTTGGGACTATGTTGTTTTTCAACATTACTAACGATACTAAGCCAGGAAAGCTTAATATTTGGAGACATTTTTGCAGGAAATCTAACGTATTATAAGACAGTAACGGTGGTTGAACTTCAGAGCTGTTACAAACATCATGTATCAGGTTTTAGGCAGGGTGCCTGGGGGAGAGGTGTGAGGGCAATCTAAAAATCAATGCATAATATGATGTAGAGTACCTTACTCTACATGGATGGAAAATTCCCTTCAGAATGCAGAGATCTGCACTCTTTTATACATGTACAGTCACAATATCTTCCCCACACAAACCTTAGAGAGGTAAAAAAGACCAAATACACACATTCCGTTGGAATTCCAAAACAAAATGTATAATATATATACAAAATGCAAAATGCCTGATCATGATACTTCTAGGGTTAAAGCTGGTATACATACAGACTGAGATAGTGCAGCATGAGTCCGTGACAATATTGGACACAGGTGACCGTGATGCATCATATATTTGTAAGTTTAACAATAATCAATAATTCAGCACCACGTGTGGGTGCCATCCTGCTGGAGGGTGACTCACCCATGCCACATTACTGCCGCCACAGTTACATGCCCCGATGGCGGCACCCACAGACATACGGCAGGATGATAGGGGATCTTCAACCTGAGAGGGTCTCCACCAAGGTCGGCACAATATGCATACAGGAGGACTCCTAACAAGATGTGATTGATGTGCCTATATTTTTGCTCTGATTATAACTGCCACTCATATTCATCATCATGCAAGGGGAAATGCATGTATGGTATATTGCAAAACAAGGGCAATTTTCTTCCCCCCAAGGAAAGCAAGAAGAACGCAGCAAATGACCTGTGAAATAGACATTCCGGCTGTTCCTGCAATCGTTCGCAGCCCAGAGAGAAGGAGGATATTGAACCTGCTGGTTGAATACCTGCATATCTGCCTGCAGTGATTAGTCTCCAAGGGTTAAACAGTATTCAATATTTCTATCCCAGCTCTGGAACATAGCCAAGTCTGATTTCTTTTCCCACCTCTTTGTGGCTCCTCTTGGAGGTGATTGACTCTTTCATTGTTGTTGGTGTATGGGAGGGGATGTTGCTATGGTTACAGGTGAGGGTTACTTGAGGACAGGAAGGGACCTTTAACACTTTAAAAGTGGCATACACACATGTTCACCAAAAAAACATATAACCTAAAGAAAATGGTACCTGTGCTTGGAAGTAGGGGACTGGTTCTCCTAACTGTTACAATAACAACATTAATGCTTTCTAACCGTATGGTCCCGGTTACCATAAGTCCGATGGATACACACCTTCAATGCAATTATTTTGTTTTCACCTATACCCATGACCTTCAAAGCATGCATGTTTTACAGGACAAGTTAAGATGGACCACATGATAGTTGTTTTCCCATTAGTACTGGTATTTTATGAATGCAGCCGTTGATGCGATGTGCAGTTTAAAGGACAATCCAATTCCCTCTGTACTTATAAACCCTTGCAGTGCTTGTTTTACGATTACCATTAAAATCTGCCATAATGATTGCAAAACATCTCAGACAGTATGGACTAACACATTCTGACTGGCAGAAAGGGAAAATCTATCTCCTGGACATCTGTTACAAAAGATGTTTATGTGTCCAAGTCGATATTGGATTTATGGCCTAATAAAAGCTGCACATATGTACAGCCTGTGAACTATTTATGCTAAATACAAATGACATTTCTTCAAATATGATCAGTGTCTAGAGGAGGGTTTTTTTTACCATGATGTTATATGATGTTAATATCTGCCAAGCCATTAAGGTAGATACTGTATTGGATTTGGCAAAAGATGTTTTTGAAAAAGAAATCTGTCCTTTACAAAAATCAAAGAAGGTCACTGGCATAGTGTATAATTCATCACATAGCAATGCCAGACATTGTAGCTTGCAATTCAATGAGCCTGATGCCTTGTAGTGTAAGTCTTCTGTTCTACCACATCTGATAGGCACGATTTTGTTGCCTTGAAACAGATCATTACACACTGGCGATAAAACGGGTCTGACGATCTGATGGTCATTAGGAGAAATAGAATGCCATCACAGTGGCCAGCACCATGGAATAATCTTACCTGTCTGTAGCTGAAGCGCTGTGCTACACCGCCTGAATATAAATCACCCCTAACAGCTGCCTGTAGTCACAGCCCTTTACAGAAATAATGCAGATAGAAGCGCTTCCCTTTTTACACTGAATATTGATAGCTCCCAGGCATGTTTCTGCTGAGATGGCAGTGTGCGAGGAAACTGTTATTGCGCTGTAGCCAGGACGGAATGACGGCATGACGTCATTGTGAATATATAGGGAGAGAGCCCTCGACAACATGCACTATAGATATGCACTCTGTATTACAAATTGGATCTAATATCCATAATGGTTGGTTGCCCTTTCATCAAAGAACATAGCCTTTGCATAGCTAGCCTTTGAAAGCTGCAAAGATATAAATCCCTAGCAATTTCCAGTGTTGAGGGCAGTTGTTGTTAGCAACACCTTCTAAGAAAACCGACATCGGCACTTCATAGCCACCAGCAAGATAGATTAAGGTTTCTGAAAATCTAGCGCTCAACAACGACCTTTTCTTGCTTTGCCACTTAAATAAATTGAGACTACACAATACTGTTCATGTAAGCAAGCCTATACAGTATACATGCCTGGAGTCATGAACAATTGTTGGAAACCACCTGCTGCCTAATGTAAGAAAATTTTCAAGCAAAATTGAATTAAGAAAAGATGAAGAAATTCTCTTAGCTGGTAGGAAAGAGATATACTAAATCAAATATGCAAAATACACAATGTAAAGAACTGGTCTGAAGACTTCAATAGTGTTGATTCAAAACCTGAGAATTCATGAGAATACCAGGTTTTAGCAAGGAGGTTAGAGGGAAACCTCCTTGGTTTTAGACATCCAAGTCCTAGTTAAAAATGCTAAATACATGCTGAGAATGTTCAAATTTGGTCGACCCAGAAAATTGGTCTAATTGGAAACCACAGGACACTGCAAAAGTCAGTCTGTAAGTCACAATCCTCATGTAGTATTCTGAGTCAGTGCCCATCCTTCATGGCCTGGTAATTTCCTACCATCAATAAGACCACAAATCACGACTCGCCGGAAAGCAATTCTATCTAATACAAGGAAGCCGTAAAAGGACTTTCCACGGATCACTTTAAAACACTCTGTGACTTTGAGAAATATGGCGCATCCTCCGCGCACACAGAGTAACAGTAAACTTGGATAATCATTATCATGGAAGTTGTCAATAAAAGCACCATATGGAACCTTAAATTTTTGGATGGACATTTGATGAGATATGCCCTTGATGGGATATAACAGGGGCCATCATTGGTTTGACATATGGGGAAAGGTAGGCCTCCCACTCACATAACACAGATGGCCGAAACACAGCTAAATTTTCATCCAAGATTCTAGCTTAATGAAACCATGATAGTGGATAATTTTGAAATATTAAAAGAGGCCCATTATGGCTTATTTTTATAATTATTTTGATACCAAATTTGCATTATCCATAGTTAGCCAATTGCAATGATCCAATACTCTAAATATTAAACCATCTAAAAGGAAAAACATAAAAATAATACCAGTCCTATATTACGATAAGTGTGCAATAAACATGTCTGTAGCATTTAATACTTCTATACCTTATCAGCCAGTTGCTAAGCAACACCCAACCTGTCACCGATATTCCTTTATCATAAACCAATACATTAACAGATGAAAGCAATTGAGTGGCCAGATTGTGAGATATTTATGAACCATCTATTGAATGGAACATTGTGATTTGAATACTTAATCTAAAAGCCTAATAAACTATTTCATGGGGCAAAATGTGTTTCACATAGAAACAAGTATATAATTTTTTTTATGCAACCAATAAAAACATGCTAAATCACTGTTCAAATGTACTTTTCATGAGGGGTAGAGAACACGACCTAGCAGTGAATCTTGATGGGCAAGCATGGAATTATGACAATGGTCGTGGTCTGAGTATTCTATATAAAGTTACATTCTGAATTAAAAGGCAAGGTTTTATTCCTTTTTCATTAGTGGGGCTGAGGAAAACACCCATAAACAAGTCACAGTGATAATACTGGGAAATAGAACATAATACATATATGACAGGCTGGGGAATTCAACATAACACTAAATGTTCACTGCAGCTAGACAATGTCAGAAATCTTTTTTACCACACTGTTATCTGTTTGGTTTTTCTTCAAAAGGTAGCACAAGCAGAAAGAGGTTCAGTCATGGATGAAGCTGTGACCTTCACTGATGACCTTTCCAGTCAGACTGGCTCTTGACTTTCATGCATGACAGCAGCCATGAGTTGTGAGAGACAGCCAGGCGTAAATCACACAGGTAAGATGTATCCTGGTGCTGGAGTTAGCAGCAGGAATTTGTACCTTGCTATCAAACTCTTGCTACACTTAACATCAATTAAGCATTTAATAGGACGTACAAGAGGTAGCAAACATTTTCAGATGAATTTTGAAAAAAAAAAAGAACAGAACAGATACGTTACATAGATTTTAAAACATGAGCACTTCATCTTTCTGTCAAGATTTCACACTAACAAATATTCTACAGAGTGACTGATCCACCGGTGAGTTTGAAAAGTTTCTCATTCTGATCATGACCTTTTCACCCAGCCATGTCCAGCAAAACGTTGATGAAGCTACAATCAATAGACATCTAATCCAATAAGTGCTAGTCCAAGACAGACTCGATGGAGAATGCCGGGCATTAGGTACAGGGCAGTGCTAATAGCTGCCACTGGTCTTATCAAAGTTTTTGTGCTGAGTCGAGTATATTGAGCTGAGGGGCTTACCCTTGGGCTGCCATAGTCTTTTATCATGTCTATATAGAAACTTTAAGGATTGTACTTTGTAGTCTAGCTTATCTAACATCAATACCCATATCACCAAGGACAGCTTGCAATGTAATTGCGGTAGAAATTCAAAATTAGATTATACATGCAGATCTAGTGGAATTTTGGCATCATCATCTACTCACTGATTTGAAACATATCATGAACCTACATGTTACTGTAATGAAAAGGATTAAATCTCATTCTAATTTGGTCTGAATTTTCAATTTTTGGCATAGTCCTTGTTTCAGAATGCCAAATTTTGAAGAAGGAAAAGCCAGTATCTACCAATAATGATCATGAATCTATTCAGGTTTCAGCATCCCATGTGTACAGAAATAAGCATATATCAATAAGGGTACACAGTACCGGTAGCTCCTATACTGTAGCATATGGTAACCTATACAACCTATGACATCCAGCTTTTATTCAGGGCTTCCAGTGTCATCTACTAGTTTATACCTTGATATCATTATATCATAATTATAAATCTGACTGCTAATATGAAGGGTGGAATTCGAAGTCCCTTGACAACCATAATATGCAAAAATCATTTGAAAAAAAAATTTCAGCACTCAGTATTGTATAAAAAGATGATAATGATAGTGGTAAAATATAAATATCAATGACATGCAATAAAACAGAATCTAATATCAATTAACACACTTTACATTGAAAATGATTAGAAAAATCTTAATCTTCCAGTTGGACAAGCAAGAAAAAATCAAATTGAAAGAGAGTTGGTTCCAGCAAGTTACTGTCTGTCATCCCTTGTCTCATTAAATGAAAAGGCCTGTGAACTTGCAGAGGGAGACAATGCAGGCCAGTACTGACTTGTTACACTAAATCTAGCTGGCTCCAGTCTGTCCGCCTATACACCAGAGACCAAAGGGAAGGGCATTCACAGCTAATAGCCATGCATAATAGCTTTAAAGGCCATAAGTTAGACTAGTCTGTGTGGGACATGTACATACAACCACCCTTCACCTTTTCAAAGTATAGTGTAAAGAAATTGCCTTTCAGCCTTTCTCTCATCATCCATCCAACCATCTACATGTATCATAGATTATGTTTACTTGAAAGTGAAAAGTTTTCTGAGCTTGGGTACTAATTCAACTGTAATCCATGTGACATTTTGCTTGAGTTGCAAAGTTTAACTTTCAGACCAGATGCAATTAGCTATACATACAATAAAATGACAGGATGGGGGTATTAACATTCAATAACCTGGCTGGTTTAGAATAATTTTCTAGAACATCGAGTACAATGTGCACAAATGTATATAACTGATCATGTAAATGTGCACTTTTTAAAGTGCTTACATGTAACATCTGTGCCTTGACATTTAAGTAAAGGTGACATTTCTTGTAGTTTCAAGTGCTACTAGAAATCAGTATCAACTGCTGTAAAATCAATTGTACATTTCCGTATGTCTGGTCTTTCTTTCATCTTATACTTTATCTGGCAGATTAGTCTCCATACTACATGTAGGTCTTGATTTAGTTACGGTAGACTGACCAAGACTCCAAAAAATCAACCATCCAAACTCTATTTTGGAATTGAAAGTTCCCACTCTTTACATCAAGTATAAAAACAGAACCGATAGGATAAAGTAGATTTAAAGCAAATTAAGTTATCCTCAATAGGATTTCAGACAGACCATAATGTTTTACCTTTGAGTCAACAAAAATCACTAAAATTCTACAATACAGTGACCAATCAATGTACCTAAATCACAAAAATTTTCAAACTTGCCTGAAACCTCCATGGAAAATACAATGATGACATTTTACATGTAGAATCTGTAAGCAGAGGATTATCCTTTGCATCATATGACATTTCCTGTGATATTTAGCAGGTGGTTCTGACTAATCCAACACTAATCCCATATAGATTTCTATGCGCATAAAATTTTCTTTAGTAATGAAAAATTAAGGGGATTACAGAGAAGACATTTTATTCATGTCATTGAATGGTACATCCACCTTTTTTACCTATTGCACAGATTTTGTTTAGATTTTTCCCTGAAATCATTAGAACATTTGAACAATTTTTCTTTTGCTGTAAAAGACTTGCATGCTATACTAGATTCATTTTTCTTCATATTGATTTCAACATAGCAATTGCAGTTGTTCTGCATGAATATTATTTTGCATGCTACATGATGTATTTTCTCTATCATAGTACATTTTGCATTTGGAAGAACAAATAAATAAAGATACATTGAAGTGTTTTAATGCTTCTAGCCCACAAGTCTAGAAACTACTGTAACATTATTGTAATTCTGTTACATCAAAACAGTTCTAAAGCCAATGAAAATGGAGTGGGACATTTTCCAGGAAGTTGAGGTAATGCACCCAGATGGTTCTCTCTACTCCCTGGTGGATGTAGTAATCACACGTACTTATCCATGGGGAGTTGTGCATCTCATATGTGTGGTAATTATGGACAATCTGGAGACTGAAGCGTAGAGAACCATGACCTCAGGATGCCATTTTGTAGCATCAAAAAGGTTTGAAGAGAAAAGAACAACCTGCTGTATCTATAGGAATGTAGGGGAAAAACACCTTTAATTCAATTTAGATTTTGTAAATATACAATTAGTCAAACTCAAAGAGATTTAAAAAAAACATCTACTAACATCTTTAATAATAATATCTATTGGGATAGATCAGTAATTCTAAAACTAAAGATCGTGGGGTAAAAAATAAAGCAACTGTTTCTAGGGAATATTTCACTGTCCTCATTTGTATGTAAGCCAGTCAACAGGGACGCTCCACAATTTGGCAACCTTTGCAAGAAGGCACTATGCGGCAGGAAGCAAATTTTCCATAATTGAGAGGAGCAATTTTTCATAATCAACATCGTCACGAGCTTTCCAGTCGGCCCAAACTGAACAACTTCCGCCCATATCTCAATATTACCGTAGATGTCTGGATAAATTATTTTGTGTGAGAAGGAAATCATATCAATTCATGAGCAGGAGTCATTATTCCAACTGAAGGGAGAAAATCACTCAGATGTGTCCATCTTCATCCAACTCCAAATGTTCTGACAACATTTCAACAGAGACAAACCCATTAAAATTACATTGCCTGTTTAACCCAGTCATACTTTCTTCCATTTTTTTGCCACCTTGTCTGCAGAATGTATAATGTATATAGCACATGTGCAGAATCTTAAAAGGAAATGACTGAAGTCAACAGATACAGGGTCAAGATCTTAAAGCCTACAAAAATTAGTTTTGTCACAAAGGGTGCTCAGGTCAATATTACTGGCTATGATATTCATCTTGTGTGCAGTTTCTCAGTAGGTGTGCCTTTATTTCAATAACTCATGGCTTGAAGAGGCAGATTAATTGTGAGTATGATTACTTTTCTGTGCATGTCTGTCCCAGTGGGAGTGGATGGTTGTTCCTACACTGATCCTTGTACCTCCCCTGGTTTCTGTGACAGTCAGAACATGGCGATGGGGTCAACATGGCAACTGAGGGGGGGGGGGTCAACAACCATCCAGAAGGAGGGTTTTGAAGAGGGAATGTACAGTTGAAATGATTTGGGGTTTCCTATTCTTGAACCAAAACTTAACAGCAACACTAGTAGGGTTTACAAAAGCTTTAAAGCACTTGGCACCCTCAGACAAAACGTAAAAACAGCACTATATACAAATGTTTCTGGGGAAAACCAACGAGGTTATACCACCTTGCTCTTGACATGACTGATGTCAAGCCATAATAATGTAACCTTAAACTAAGGCAGTTTATTGATTCATGATACAGGTATGAAGAGAAATTGAAAATATAAAATGCATGATTATTCATGCTGAAAAAGAAACTGCACCAGAAGCCAATTCATCAAGTTCAAAACTTACAACATACATGTACATACAATAATATGCAAACTATTATTATAACAGAATTTCTTTATATTTTGCTATTCCCTCTGCATGGTGACACTAATAATGAATTGCACCACAGGATTAACAAAGTGGACAAAATTTATGACTTTACAAAATTAGTGTGGCTAAATTCTGATCAGGAAATATCACATCAGTAACTCTTGTATAGCTTGGGAATTCTAAATCTCATACAAACATTCACAATTTTCTAAACTACATCCTGGTTAAAAATGTATACAAATTTCTTTTTCTTTCAGAGAGAAAATATAATAATATTATATGAAGGCGTGGTTATATTCTTCTTAGCTTGAAGTAATTGAGCCTGCCTAATTCTCATTAAATAATCCTATTCATCAGTAAACAAAAACACATTATTGCTGTGAAAATGACCTTTGGAACTGTTTACCCAAAACACGCCTACAGGGTGACTATAAATGCCTGACCCGTGTCATGCTTGTTTTCATGGTATATAAAAAGGAGGAGCTCATGGTTATAATTTTCCTCATTAATCTGAATGAACCCTGCGGCTCATTACTGATTCTGCTGCATAATTGGGAGCTCAGGTGGGAGGATGGGAGTGACCTCTGTTCACCTTTTCAAATCAACATGCCATGCCGAGAGAATGGAGCATGAGGGGACTTAATCAGACATAATTTCTTGCTTTCTTCGATTTCTTAACTACATTCTGCCTAAGTACATAATCTCTCTGATTACTCGCTGTCTAAATTATAAGAATATATTAGTTTAGAAAGATGATTTTTCATTCATGTCAGAATTTTAAGCAGCTCCTAGACACACCCAAGCTGAGTACAATTTGTCATCAAATTTTGTTGTGCCAGTTTCCTAGGGAGTGAACAACTTGCCACTATCATCAGACAGTAGTCTCAAATTACACTGGCTTGGTAATTGTATATAATAATAGCGTAATTTAAATTGTTTTTTTAGGAGGGGCTTTAATTCTCTGAACCAGATTGTACGTATTTTAATGTTGAATCATTTGGGGGTATGCTCACTGAAGCATTGACTGCATCCAATCAATCTGCTGTGCATACTCCATTGATTAATATAATGATTCAATTTGTGAGAGACATGGTATCACAAAGAAGTGACCTGGATATTCTGTGTGTAGGGAAACTAACAACCATGTCAGTTGCTAAAAGGGACTTATTATTCTGACCTTCATCACATTAACCTATCAAGGGGAAAATGATGGAGTGGCAGAGACAGTCCTTTGCTAGGAAATAATATGGCAGCTGGTTTTATTCTGTTTTGGTAGGGTTGCACCCGGAAGAGCATGAATGTCATCTATTTTGGTAGGGGCAGTGACATCAGTGCCCTAAGGCGCTAGCGGTATGCACTAGCTGCTGGAGGGGCACTTGCTACGTTGTAGCCTGCCTTACTATGAAAATGGCCTCCAGCTAAATACGATAGGGGGACATGGATAGGAGTCCTTTTCAGAAAAACCATACCTAAAAACCGTGGTACTACAGTCTGCTAGTGAGGAAATCTAAGCTCACCATACCAGGAAGACAATGCATGTACTGCACACACGTACACGACACAGGTGTTACCAGTGAAGAAGGATTTTCGTCAATTTCTGTGAATAGAGATTACCTCAAGATTGCTCTCTAATCCGACACAAAGGTGTTCTACTTACATTCAACGTGGCAGCACAGAGTCAGACAGAATTAGCCATGGTGCAGCACCATTCATCCACGTTCAGCAGGCTCTGATGCCGCATAGGCTAATGCACAGCCGTGTAGCCTGCCAAAATCCCTGCCTCAGGACTGAACCACTCTCTGGGAGGGGGAGGGAGGAGCTGCCTTGTATGGAACAACACTACCTAGCTCGTAGCTTTAATCAGATCACATTTTTGTACCAACAACAAGGTAAATTTTGATAAACCGAGATGAGAGAAATTTATCCTGTTTGTGCATAGGCTTTTGCAAAGTGGACAAGGAAGTTTGTCTCCCAGAAAAATTGGACATCGGGCGTACAGCTGAGCACTGCTGATTTGCATATCCAGCCCGACGCCTGTCAAGTGCTGTTGGGTATTGATTTTGTAGGTGCTTGTGAGTTGTGCGGGCACTGTTGACGTTGCAAACAGTCAATGCAAGCACACTGGGGCATGTTTCAATGCCATGTCAGGGGAGGCTTGAGAACAAGTGGCCATGTTGGTATCACATGTTTGGTACAAGTCGAATAAACAACAAAAAACAGCTTGTAGTAATGATTTAACTCCAGCCAAGACTGACAAATCCACACATAAAGAGAAGAAAACTGGACCAGAAGTGCCTAAGCACATCTTTTCCAGTGCCAAAATCAAATCTTGCATAGCAGACAATATACACTCCCACACAGCCATGTTCAAATCCACCATTTTTTCTCGCAGCTCAACGTAACCTGTAATTCAATAACCCAGCAACAGGATTCGATTATGACCGACTTTCCCATGGAATAACAGCACAGAGAGGCAGGATCTGTGTACTGGGGAGAAAGGAAGGCATATCTTCCTAATGCAGGGTTCCTCCATGATCAATTAATTATGAGCCTGTCCAATCCTATTTATTTGTCGGTCTGACAATGCGGTGACGTCATGTGGTCCGACTGCCTACATAAATACTGCCCAACACAGAATGATGAATTATTGATCCTTTTTCATCTAGGGATATGTGGGCTGAACACGCAATCAGGAAATTTAAAATTAGGATCATATTTTCAACAGTTAACCTGCAAAACTGTACTACCTCATTAAAGATACTAGTAATCAATATATTATGTTACTGTAACTATATGTAAATCTATGTGTAGTCTCTCTAATATATCAAGTTACTATGTACATCTATAATGTGTATGATATTGTCATTGCACAACAGGATTGGAATGTATCTATTTGCACTTGCCATTACATGCAATAGTGCACAATGTCATACATTATATGTCACTGATTTATACAATACTACTCAATACACTAGAGCCATTCTGAACACTGCCAGCCGAAACATTAAAAGCATATTCAGCTATTTCAGAAGATGTTTCAGTGCATCTCTTACATGTAATCCTAACCCTGCACATCCACTCACTAGTGTGACAATATATTGATCTGGCTTGGAGGTACATTGGGTGCCAAAATATTTTAACCAAAGTTTTGATTTAATCAAGGACGTTCAGTTGAACATCCTTGATTTAATGAAAATGTTATTAAAAACTTTATCCAAATTCAATGACCCTACTAGTATGAACCCTCTGTTCAATTTACTTGAAAAAACTGTCTATACCGGTATCATTTCTATGTATTGTATGAAATCCAGTTGTGTTCCCCCGAGTCTTGTTGTGACAGACTAATGACAGCCATGTTGGGGAGCAGCAGACACCACATGACTCACAGGTGCAGTAATTACTGGGTCATCTCACCAAAGGTGTGCCATTAACCCAGGTCCAGACACTCAAAAACTACCAATAAAGCCACTTTTCAACTGAATTAACACGTCTTTGGTTTTAATTGTAGATGTCGTGATAGCAACCTGGTCTGTTCAAGGTACATGCATGCATGAGAGAAAGATTTGAGATACGACACAATGCTGTTAGTCACAGTGTTACTGTAACTGTTACAGTACTGTTAGTATAATGGGCCACAATACTTTGTTGGGTCAATATTGTAGTTATGGGTGTGTTTTTTATTCTGCAAGCAGTGTTTTGCAATCTACATGTATACAACTTTTCTTTTTCCCACTTAATGTAGCATGTAGAAATTAGAACACATTTTACACATCCAGCTGTTTTGAATGCCATGATTGCAAACTAAATTATTTGTGAACTGACACTCAAATCTCATAATTCTGCTGTATACCCTAAGACCTCCACATTAAAAAAACAATGTTATCAAGGACTTCATAAGAATGTCTTGAACACCTGGATATTTGAAGTCTCCCCCTGGGTATATTGATGCTATAATTGTAAATCTCTTTTATGTTTTAAATTCACAATCTTTTTAGAGTACCTGCTGGAATGATGAGAGTTGATGTGAACAAATTAATACTAGGACCATATTGAGTGAGTTTTATCTTCAAAGACTTGCTGGAAGGGACTTCAAAGTTGGTAACATTAGCATTGTTACCTTTGTTATTCAAATGAGTGATGATTCAATTAGCTTTCACGCAACTTTTTCTCTGAATCCTATACCCCAAAGGGCTTCACCTCTATAAGACTCCCACTGCTTTGTTAGCGGGAATACCTTTGTGGAACTCATCCTTTGAAAGCAATCTTTTCGGTTGCGGTCCCTACCTGATACTGATTCCCCAAACACACCGACTCAAAGTAAGATGTGAACAGATCACTACTCACTTTGTCATCTCATGTCGCCAGGCAAATAGAATAGATCTGATCCAGACTTATCCAAACCTCCTTGCTTGACAAAGTGACATTGTTGGTTTATCTCAAAATATCCTTCAATAAATACAATATAATTGCATTGTGCCAAGTTGAGGTGAATTGGATAAAAGATCAATGCTAACTAATGGGGCCAATTACTGTAGGCAACAACGAGTCTGGAGAATTAATTTACCTGGCAATCAAGTCAAGGATTTGGCCGTTAGTGCCTTCAGGCTGATCTAACACTTCAAAACTCAGGTGCTGTACTGGGAAAATACCTTTTATAGAGACACACAGATTTTTTGAGTGGAACTGGGAAGAAAGGATTCGAAGTTTCTGTTCGATGGTCATTGAAATCTACATGCATATACTATATATAGAGAGAGTGCAAAATGCTCAACATGTGCAATAAAATATTACATTGGGACAGGATCCGATAGAATACAGCAGACGTCCTGCCCTATTCATGATGACAATATTTCAAATTGATAAATGCTAAGCTCATGACACTTATTTCTAATATCAATAGTGAAGCGAATGCCAGACATGAACAATTACATGTTATCAAATGCACAATGGGAGCCAGCTCGTGATATATAATCCCCCATTGTAAGAAACAATCAATTTGCCAAAGTTGGGTCACAAAGAGGGTTACTGCTTAATGTACTGGGTAGGAAATAACATGTGAAGTGGAGCAGCTGACACTCTACCTGTACGGTAGCGTAAGACTGTAGCTTGAGACCAAAATGACTTTTGTACAATAAAGATGTGTATGATTGTGTGTGTACATAGACTACGATAAAGTGAAATATAAGACAAGTGGATTTTCAAGGTTTACAATAAAGTCTAATAACATCATAATCTATGAGTACATTTTACATTATACTGTATGCAACTATTCAGTGCAGTGATAACGTCTCTTACCTTGCTTCTTCCACTTTCTCTGCCTCCACCTTCTGGTAACGTTCCCACTCCCACCTGAAGGGGAAACGGACCAGGTTAGACAGGAACCATCCCGTACCAGACAGAACACTGTGCATAGAGTCTGACACTTTCTTAGGGAGTAGCTGCAAGTCAGAGAACCCCATGGCAACATGTGACAGTGTCTGTCTCAGCTAAGGTTTAGCATGCAACTCCTGTTATTTTAAAATCTTCTGTTATCTGCCAGTCAACTGTCTGATGCTGTTTATACATTTGTTTGTTTACGGCCCAAACTACAAATTAGTACAAACGAACGGTCGTAAAAGAGGATAATTACTGACGCCTGTAAAGTTTCTAACCGTTTTTAACTTAACATGTAGATCCACTTCATCCCCCCCCCCCCCCGAGATAACAGCACTTAATTGCAGAAAAAAGGTAGGGTCAGTATCATCACAAAGGAAGAGATTCCCGGGGGAGATGTAATGGAGTTAATTACATCAGGGGAAAGGAACAGAACTATCCTCACCACTACAGAGTACACATCCATCATCCAGTAACTGACAGACAACATCCCTTACTGTCATTATCTACATGTAGTCCACTCTCTTAATGTTGCACCATTAAAATTGGCAGCTTTTCAAATCCAGAGGAACTCGAGACTCTGACTTTAATTTCCTAGTCTGGAATGGTTCCAGTGTGTGTACTTAAGGTAAATTGGCCATTGTAATTTTTCTCTTACAATCAATTTGCAAAATTACAGTGTTTACTATACATGGACATGCACCAGTATGTGCCAGGTGTTGGTTTCCCCAATTATGCAATGGCTAGCTTGAGAAACTGTACTCTTATTTTGACAGAGCATACTGCAGGGTCATCTGAAAATTGAATTCAAGTGCAATTTGTATGATATTATAATCATATTAACTTCAGAAAAAGTCTGTAGTTGATTTGAGGTAAACATCTAAAGCAATGTACAAATCAAGCACGCAGAACTAGAAAAATGTGCATATATGTCCTGTGGGAACTAAGTACAATATATCCTACACTGGCCATATATATATATAAGGTCATTTTTAGGATGTATAGTCCTTTTGCAAGGCTTGATACATGTAATACATAAAAAAAGTTACACATAGGACAGGTGTACATATATCACTGCAATTATACAGAGATATATGCAGGCCTGTGGCCTCCGATGTTCATATCTTTACAAAGACAGATGACACTGCTGAACTAATACCACTGCAGGAGAGTATACTTTAAAGCGCATTATCAATGACTCACGCCACTTGAAAGCAGAAACCTCTGCTATAAAGTACTCTCATTTAAGCATGAAAGCTTGCTGTTATCTGATGAGAATATTGGTTATTTTAAGCGAAGCTCTTTCTGATCCTTCCACACTAGTGCTGGCCTGGCTATTCCTCGGTATAGGAAAATCAGTAACGTTGTTTGCAGGTGGAATACTAATCAGAGAAAATGCACATTCAGCGGATTTCCAAGAGCCATTTACTAGCACTCTCAAGTTGGCAGCCACTTCTGACTTAAGCTGGATTCATATGACTTTTGAATATCACCCTACAGTTAAAACGTGAACTGAATACTGTATGGTGGTATGAATGCCAGGGATTAGTTCTTATTGACTGAACTCCATTATCATTTGGAATATCTCTTTCAGCAGCATTTGTGTTAAGCTTGTAGAGCCCATATTTCCTACACGTAAAGAGAGACAGTCGAAAGAAGGATAAACTTCAGATTTTTCAGGATTTTTTAAAGGACAGTTTTCTGAAATTCTGATTATGTTGGAGTATTCCATATCGTCCTAAGTTCATTTTTGTATGTACAAAAATGAAAGCATGTAGTAAATAAATATCAGAACATCTTTTGTATACTTACGAGAGGCTGAGGACACTCTTGGGTGAAATGGGTGAGGGGATGAGGGGAGGGGGAGACTCTCCTTCTCCATCTGAGTTCAGGGACATCGTGCTACCCAGTCCAATGCCATTCATCTGGTGGAAACAACAAAGTCAATAATGTATGATTTAATGCTAAAAAAGACATTCAAGTTTATAGATTCATTTTCAATTTATTGAGGGCATTTGAACAACATGTAGGTAACTTTTACTTAGTGATTCTTCTGGAGCCTGTACAATTTAGTGTCATGCTGATATCTTGTTCACATTGTCAAGATACACCTGTTACCAGATAACAGTGCCCCCTTGTGGCTGATGTAAATACTACAGCTCCACTGTGATTGATACAGTTATATATCTACTGGTGTCAATGGTGCCTTAATTTGTCAGTTTATCAAAAATGATAGCCTTTTGAGAGAATTGGGAAGTGTTATAATAACAACAGTACACACCAAAATGCAATATGATTTTACGATAAGAACAAAACTTTGGATGAAAAAGTTTCCATATTATCTTTCTTGTTTTCTAAACACTGCATCTTATTCATAGTATCATAAATGTTTTTTAGGTTGTAAAAAAAGTAAACGGCATCATAAATCTCCTGCGTTGACTGTTGCAAGATATATTGAGTACTCACACTTCCTGTACTCCTCTCCCTTCTGAGGCGAGCAGCTTCAAACGGGTTGTTGAACCTGAACATGTGCATTTTGCCCAGCAGAATCACTGCACCTGTGAAGAGAAAATTGAACGTCAGTCCACTTCAAAATCAAGAGGGAAGTCTGTGCTGTACTTTTGAGCCTGTTCACTAGGTGGCCCTGCTAAGCTCTCAACCCAGCACTGCCTTGTATCTTGTATGAGGTTCATACTCTTTGGGTGGCTGGACACTGCCTAATTTGTTATTGGACAATCTCATCAAAGAGAAACCTTCATTCAAGCGGGAGGATTTTGTTACTATACAAGCAGGTTAGATGGATAGGTCACCTAGCCACTACCAGTAGATCAAAATATCCCCATTTGACATAAATAGGCCAAACAGTTGTAACTGGTCAGAGGTAGGGAACAAAAGGGTTTTTTTCTTCTTCATAATGGTGCAGTGTGTCACAGTGTGCCCAGTTGAGGGAGGTCTTTTCATGGAGAAAATGGCATGACTAAATGATTTTCCAAACAGCTTGTACCCCAAGTTGTAGTAGAAACCCCTTTGGGATTTGCAAAGGATCAGAGGTCCAAGTTCAAACAGTCAGTAGTAGATTCTGTACAAAAACTGTATGACTAGAATACCACTGATGTTGTACAGCAGCATTTGCAATTTTTGTCACACAAAGAACAAGAAATTTTAGACCAACAATGGATATCATAAAGTGTAGATTATGTACACCATAATAATATTAAATTTCACTTCAGTCTTCAAGGAGGTGTTGACTAAAACCTTTTAAGGTCTACGACTAGAATACATGGTGTCTTATTCTTAAACTGAATCAAAAGGACTAATTACTCCTTATGAGTTGTAGTTACAAGATCAAACATAAAAACAACATTTCTTCTCCTGCTTGCCCAAATCAAACCATGAAACTCTTCTGTCCTACTTCTCTGAAGACAGCAATTTCATTTCACACATGTAAATTGACTGTCCAGAACTACAGACCATCAATGACAACACAACTTGTCAAGGGTTACGGTTCAACATTGTCTCATCACCTGGAGGGACTTTCCATGCCTAATTAAACTCAACACTCGTAATTGTAGGCTCAAATGGAGCAAAAGATACAATCATTGACAACCAGGGTTAGGGGCATGTAGATGGCATCCCAGATTCTTATCTTATAATTTTTTAGCCTTCCTGACAGTTGGAGTGTATTATATATGAAATAACTGTATATGGACACCT
The DNA here is from genome assembly GCA_013266295.2 of Branchiostoma floridae x Branchiostoma japonicum. Classification (NCBI taxonomy): domain Eukaryota; kingdom Metazoa; phylum Chordata; class Leptocardii; order Amphioxiformes; family Branchiostomatidae; genus Branchiostoma; species Branchiostoma floridae x Branchiostoma japonicum. Next base: position 11,887,417 of record CM023840.1, read on the forward strand.
TGCAAGAGAAAGGTTGCATAAGATAGAACTTCAGTGTGTCAAACAACCATTTTTCTCTCTAACATCTATATCTGAATGAAATCTGAGGAGACAGATAAGGTAGTATTTTACACAAAGCAAAGCAATTCTACTGCAAGACTGTGTGTTTTACGTTTCTGTGGTTACTCCGGAGTTTGTCTGGCACTGTTCTGAACACCTGTTCCTCACATACATAATTCACCATGCAGAGAATTTCAGTTTAATCCCAATGTTTCTGATCAGTAGTTAACCACAATACCTTGGAGTCCACAGTCCCATCTAAATACAAGTCTCCCAGATTGATATTTTCTACAGTACACTACTCAACAGTGTTGCCATGGATTCCAGTACCAAGGTCATCATAGTAGAGGGTACATTTTCCTTCTGTCAAAACATTTGCAGTCTTAGTGACAGCCTTTTACTTTGCAATCACTCAAACTACAGTCAAACCTGTCTATAGTGACCACTCAAGGGACAGAAATACCTGCGTCAATGGGAAAAGTAATCTAAGGGTCCACTAAAAAGTGGACACAATGGCCAGGTGGTCCTTATGCAGAGGTAGTCACTAGTATACAGGTTGTGAGTGTACTATTTTTGGTGAAAGCCTGAATGTATTTTCAAAGAACACCAGAATATTAAACAAAATCCCCAAAAGATTATTGGTTTTACAGCAACTATTACACAATCTACTGTAACTTCCTTTCAGCCCAAAAGGTCAGAGCTTTTGACAAGCTAATTTAGGAAGCCGAGATTTAACAGGTAAGGCACACCTCTTGTTGCACCTGTGGAAGGTACATGTAGTACTGTCAAAGGACTACTTTGTTTCTCCACACTTTATTACACTTGTCATAAATACTACCGACATGTACTGATAACTTGATTAGTCCCTTCACTTACTGAGTCATATCACGACAAAGCTCAACCTTTTGTAACATATCATTAACTGTGGGAAAGAATTCCAGCCACTCCCTTTTTCTGCTACAAGGTAAGGATTATGGAGCCATAAACTGATTTTTTCACACCATTAAAAATACATAATCAACAGAGCAAGGTAGTCTGGTTTGAACTCCTCAATGCTGTTCAAGAAGGGCAAAGATCCTTCCAGTATTGCTTTCCTGCTTGAAATTCATAGTCACGTCTCCTATAGTTTGGCATTTATAGTCATACATGATAAGGCAGACATACATAAAGCAGACATACTACTCAAGTGAAACATTATTCCGCTAAACCCTTAAGGGCATGCCTGAAAAATTTGTAGGACATGGACAGTTCCATGGGTCTCTCACAAGTGTTTCAGCGATGATTGCAAAATGTTCCCACCTTGCTTGAGCCTGATAGGTGTAGTGATGTCCATGCCGTTGACTGCACAGGCAGCACTGTTTATAGGATGGAGGAAAACTGTGTTGTTCTCATTCCTGATGACACAGTGCTCCTTCTCCATGAACGGTCCATCTAGGACTGTAGCAAACAAGGAAAGGATGAAATTGAATACATTTAATGTTTGCATTCCATGTTCCAAACCCTCTCATTGAATTGAGAAGAAAGATTTAAGAAAATAATCAGGAACTAACATCCTTACCAATGTCTGGTTCATCTTCATTTTCTTCTGTCCCGATGATGGTTTTTCCATCCTAAAAAAGAAAAGATAAAATATTGAACTTAAAGTTAGATTTATTTTGGAGTTATTACAGTCATTAAAAAATTCGAGATTGCACAAAAATTTATGTTGTCTATTTCAGTTCTGGAAAAGCCTCTTAATTAAGATTCAAATAAAGATTTTGTTCATTTTAGAGGACGAACTGATTGTTTGAATAAACAATTATTTGAGTGAGGAAAAACTGCTTGTAGTGCTCATGCTTATAATTTCATTACTAGTAGGAAGATTGGCAAGTAGCAGAGTGCAGAAAGTGATCGTGATTGTGTAGCGTGCATTTTTTATCTAGATGCATCTCCCTGCACCTCACCTTCAAGCGGTAAATGATAATGCCTGTACTGAGCAGAGTGTCAGCCATTCCGATAAGATGAGGAAGCTCGGAGTCTACTATCACTGCCGCAGGGGAGCGGCAAGGTCGTCGCAAGCCTAGTCTACTGTCCTATAGTGTTAGCAAGCAGAGCAACAAAGGCAGGCAGTGTGTGAGAGGCAGGCAAGCAGGAGTTAGTCACAAGCAGCTACATACACATGTTGCATCGGCTTTCACTAGGGGACAATTGTGGACACTCTCCAGATATATTCTTCGCAAATTTGAACAAGTAGTGTGATATATTTTTCCTTTCTCTTGCTTTTTTTAAAATCAATTTTCTTGATAAAACTTTGCTTGAATTTTCAAGAGATGTTCAAGTTGCAGTAAAACTACATCAGATAACTTTCTTTTTGTGTTTTTCTAAGCTTCTAATTAGAAGACAGAAAATCATTCTATGGCAAACGATTTGAAGAAATTGCACTGAATAGCCACTTTACGTCTCAGCAGGTATCTGAGGGCCCAGACAATGGTCCTGAGGCGTGAAAACCCATGCAGACATTAGCGGAGTGAGTTAACGATCGCTGCGGGGGTCGGCTGGTCGCACCTTCAGGTGATAGATAACGATGCCTGTGGACAGCATGTCATCATCCATGCCTATCAGGTGAGGTAGTTGTGACTCCACTATCACACCTACACTGCTGGGTCTGCGGATGCCCAACCGTGTCTCCTGGTAAAGCGAACAGTGAGGGGGAAAAAGTTCACATTTGTTAATCCTGGGTACTTCCATTTGAAACCTTTGGGGTTGTAAGATGATTGCTTTTCAACCTCAGTTCTGAAGGAATGTCCTCAATAATATCTACATTTTCATGCCACATTAAGTCATACTGTAACAGGTGGGGATATAACTGATTCCAGAAGCTTTCCCTGCTTTTCTCAACAGCACACACTGACCACTGCTTAGCAACCTGCAGCTTATCAGTCCTAAACTAAGCTGTTATCTTTTAGCACCTCAAACCCCATGAGTACCCAGTAATTACTAAATCCAGGGGGGGCCTCTCACCCACTTGAAAGTGATTTAGAGCAACAGTAGGAAATACTGAGGACATATTAGCCCTCTTAGCTGTGATTTTGAGCTAAGCAGTTCCTGTATTGCTGCAGTGATACAGGGAACAAGTTATTAAATGCATACATTTGCACAGATAAGGGGAGGGGAACTACGATCTGCCCATCTGTTTTCAATTGCATAGAAACCTGTCATATCTTGATGCTTAGTAAGATCTATAGTAAGAAACAGGTGTATAGAACAGGTGGTGACAAAGAGTCTTGAACAAGTGGTAGAACTGGAAGTCAAAATAGAAATCTGTACTTAGTTCAAAGGAACTTCCTACTGTTTGTCAGTTGAATGTTACAAGCAGGACAGTTTCATGTAATCATAATAATTTAAGACAACTTGGTTTTCAGGTTATGACACCAGGATGCAAGCCAAACTTTTTGGTTAGCATTAGCTCAGTTGTTGAGTTACAAGAGTGCATGACCAGGTCTGGACAATGATACTTGGTTACAAAGGGAGGGGAGAGTACACCTGTCAGTATTTACTTCAGCTGTTGGCATGTCTGATTATCTTCTTTCAGATCTTGTCACTGTGGTAGTCACAATGTTGGGAAGAGCAGGGCATGCTATACAAAGCAACAGCAAAAGTTCCAGGTGCAGTTGAATTTCACAGACTTGAAAATGATGAAGTAACAGATTGATACATGTCATTGTACTGCAATATTTTGACACCAAAAAAAGTCAATACACCATCGGAATGCATACAAATCTGTTTATCTTTTCACAAAAATCTCATTAAGAACTTTTTCAAACTGAGGAAACTTTATAACAGGAAGCCTTTGCTTCAGACCTCAGATGTTAGTTATCATTACTGCTGGATATCCCTTTTTCTCACAGATATTGATTTAGAGTTATCTAATGATACATTGAAGCTCTTCTCAGATCCAAACTGGGCAGGTCACTGTGAGGTCACCACGAGAGAGAGCTAACACACGACCCATCACAAACAGAAAATGTTTGCACCACTTCGACCTCTCCTCCTCAGGACCTGAAAAACATGTCAACAAGGCACACCTTGCAGGGCGGGATGAAAGGTTGCCGTGGCAACAAGGAACAGGAATGCATGACTGCTTGCACAAGAGATGGTCCTTTAGAGGAGACAAAACACCTTTCACTTCATCGGTGGTGGGGGGTCCAAACTTGGGCAGATTTGGAAAGCTGCAAATCCTTAAATCCGTTATAAGACCCCAAACGATAAAGAAACAATTAGTTTGTGCAGAAGAGATTAGACTGCGCTTTCTTAACTGTTTGGAACGGGCTATTCATTAGCATTCTATAAATAGTAGAATGAGAAAACATTTCAAGGAAGATGCTAAACCTATGTAAGTTCTTGGGGATAGAGTTGTTCTCCGGTCAGAAAGGCCGGGCATTGGACAACCTCTCAAGTGGTTTCAAAGGTTTAATCTAAGCCCTGACCACATGTGACCACTGCTGTTTGGATCTGGTGTTATATCATGGCTGACTACATTAAAGACAGCTATGTTGTGAGAAAAATAATAATTGGTTATTCCCTACATAAAGTTAAGGTCCTGGAGGTTTTTTGGTCTGGGAATCTTTAAAAACATCTGCTTACATCAAAGCAGGATGTATATAATGATGACCATTGAATTTGTTGACTAAATTGGTTAATCGTCTTTGTAAGAGAAGTAATTCTTTCCAGTTGAAAATACTAAACACCTGTTTCGGATGGTCTTAATAATATGATAGGAGTTTAATGTAATGGACTAAAAATTGGTCACTTCCTTCTCAATCAACATTCCATGGCTCTTACCATTACTTCACTGGACATCTCAAACCAACAGTAAAATCACTGTGATTTTTTTGTTGGATACTTGACTGTAAGCACAGCAAAGCAGCAAATATGGAAAAAGGTGAAAACCCTGCAAAATCAACCTGAGTCTTCCTGTTTTTTCGTGACTTAATCTTAAAAAGTACAATCACTTCTGTTTGGCCACAAAATTTGCTAAGAAAGTTGGAAAATTCTCCAGGCTTTCCGTGTGCACACGTGATCAGAGTGTCCTGTCCTTGGGAACATTACACCATTAGTCACTTAACCTCTTCTGGCTTGACCTGGCCAGTCTTTTCACAGCAGATACAACACAGTCACCTGGTGTCCAAACAGGGCTGGATAAGGGAGACCGCTCACTTCCATGTATTTGTATTTGGTAAACAGACATCCTGACAGTTGGTCTGCCGGGCCGTTTGTTTGGTGTGGAAAAATTAAGCAAAACATATCAGCTACCAGGCGTGTCTGCATTGTGACTGGCAGACATCACACGAGTGCTTGAAAATAGAGAATGGATCAAAGCCAAGGCAAACCAGCTGCCATCCGAAATAATGGCCTGTTGCTTCAATGCTTCCATTCATTTTCTCAACAAACAGGTGTAGAAACCACTTTTTTCTGGGTTGCAAGGAAACGTACGTCAAATGTTATTAGTGACAGAATGACATCAGTACTGGAAAAAAATGTTTGTGTTGGGACAATTGAGATGGTAAACAGATCACTATTCTGAAACATCCTTTGTGTCAATGATGAACAACAAACAAAAGCACAACTTTCAAGCAAGTATGCGGCACAACTTTTTTGATTTGCTTATTTGTTTGCTTGTTTTCAGTGTACTCTACTGACCCTAATGTCATACAGACAAGACTTCAGTGTTAAGCAAACAATACAGCATGATGATACATCGGCACTGTCAAAGAAGAAGAACACCATAAAACCTGTGGCAGACTACATCTAATATCAATCATAACCTTACAATTCCTACAAATATTACACCTGTGTAGACTGTCTACCAGGAGGGGGGGGGGTCATTGACCTGAGATAGGGAAGATTAATGATAAAGTTGCATCCCTAACAGAGAAGAATCCCCCAGTAACCAGGATACCATTGTGTAGAGTAGAGACATGCTGTGTTACCTGTATTATCGTCTGGGTCTCATCCCACTTGTCTGACCAGTCTCTTGTCAGCTGCTCTACCTGTGGAGGGAAGGGGGAAACAACAGGGTCGTTGAGGAAGAAATAAAACGTATCTTAACATGGCAAGACTCCCTTTGAGTTAGATGATAATCAAGCCAAAAACAAGGAACATTTAATAGTATTCATGTATGTATAACAGCATATAACACACAGACTATATATATACTAGTATTATCAGGTGTATTCTAAAAATTTGTACTACATAGTACATGTTACATGTAACAGATTCAAACCACAGTCACTGTCTGACAGTACAAAATAGGTTTTGTAGCTTCTACGACTATCATACTGTCTGGACTGGTGATGATAACTATTAGAAAAAATGTACCTTTTCTTCATTTCTCATGAGCATCTCTGTAATGACCTGGTTCCTGTCCTCATTCAGAGACATGCTAGAGCTCCTCTGTAACAGGGAAAACACCATAGTTAGAAATGAAAGAGATCTTAGAACTCAACGAAGAGGACACAAACTGACCACTGGTATTCTTTGAAAGATATCTTGAAGTTTATAAGACTTAGATGGCTGTATAGTATACATATGTATTAGTGGGGTCACCTTGAGGTCTGGCATTCAAAATTAATAAAAATTGATCAATAACTACTAGTATTTATATTCATTTCACTCACAGCAACATGAAAAAAAATGAAATGGCTTCCATGCTTTTCACCGATGGAAATGGCAAGGTCCCAGAGCACAATTGGTTAGTTGGGGTACATGCTTGAATATAAAACAAATATGTCACTCTGCATGGAGACATGTATTTGTCATGCTTCTCTAGGGAAAATGCAGGTCCACATGGAAGTACCTTGTTGTACGAGCTGTGTCCATTCATAAGGTATAACCTTGCCTTTATTACACAAGGAAGGGGAGGAGAGAGAAATAAAAAACCAAAGGTGTGAGAAAACCAAGAGGAATTTCAACATCAAACAATGTAACTTATCATTCAAAAAAAATCCCTGACAGTCACAGTCAGAAGTATAAACCAAGCAGATACAAAGACGAATTCATCCAAAATATTAGGGAACGGATACCAAAATTTGTTTGAAACACAATGAATGGGAGTACATGTACTTAAAGAAATTCAGGGTCATTAGCAATGAAAAGAATATAAGAGGATAGTACATGTAATAAACCTTCAGAACATGCTCTGCTCTATGCATCAATGCAACCAGTAAAATACTTGCAACATGAACAATTCTTCTCATTGTGAAGAAGAAGGACCTACCATGTCGTGGTTCTGCAGTAGTTTCTTTAACCTCCCGATTTCTGCCCTGAGTTCCCTGATCAGTCGCACATTAGGATCCTGGGGAAAACGAAGGCAAAATAATCGAAATATGAGGAGATAGTTCTGATACTTATATATAATGCACAGTTATCAAATGACAAGATATGCTCAAGAAGGATTGTCAGGACTACTGCTTAATGGAAAGGAAGAATTTACAACCCTACATGTACATAGCCCTAAGGACTTACTCCCTATCCTAGTATAGTGTATCAACTGAGGATATACTGGTATGTTTGTTTCAAAATCCTTTGGCATTTCTGTTCTGTCTCGTAAGCAAATTGGTGGCTTGCGGCACTCAAACATGATTAGGCTATTGTGTGGCTGTTTTAATGTCTCCATCCCCAAAGAAAGGCTCAGACTACAATTTGACTAATAGGGTTACAAGATCTTGTAGAGGACTAGGTTTTGCAATGTACATGTTCACTTTAAACTGATAAGATTTAATAAATGCCATAATATGTAAGGGAGTTTTACTGATAAATCAATGATATCCACCCTGAGGAAAGTATGTGGTTAGCGTACATGTATGGTATATCAATCATACCACCTTGTAAATCCCCACAGCTTTTCAATGGAATATGAGGTACATATCACTGGGGGACATTGTGGGTGCATGACTAGGTATCTACTGCTGTATTCAGAAGTCAGCTTCCTTACATACAATGTTGAAAGTGACTGACCATTTCGTAATGGCAGAAAGTCCATGCTACTGCTAACTTCATGTGTGTCAGAATGTTGATACCATATGCATATACATGTATCTCTGTATACTAAGTCCCAGGAACAGAAAAAAATGGGACAGGTGGTATTCACTATTTAAATGAAGAAACTTTAAGTTAATACTTACCTCATTGATCTTGGGTCTGTTGACAATCCTCTTGGCTCTTCTGGCATATCTTAAGGTATTGATGGTTTCACTGTAACAGATGCTGGCAGGGGAGATGGCTGCAGAGAAATACAAGATTACAGTATACTGTAAATCATTTCATATTTGCAGTAGCAAAAGTTGGTGAGAAAAATGGACATGTTTGTGGAACTATATGTTCACGGTGGCAGCAGGTGCAGAAGAAAGAAAGTTAGCAAATTATTTGTTTGTAGTAATGATAAATTTGCAGTACAGAAGCGACTGCGAAAACCGCAAATATAAAAGTACCGCGAATATAAAGTGATTTACAGTACATTTGTACATGGACCTCCAAACAGATCACAAGTAGAAAGTCTCACTTAACTACCTACATTTGTCACAAGTCATGTAAATGAAATCATGCCAATTGTATATACCAGTTCCAGTACGACAGAGGTCATTGCTGATACAGACTATGTCAATCATTTCTACTATAACCTGTCAGGAAATGAGGCATACAGAAGTCAAACATACACAATAACACTTATAAAGGCATAATTTCAGTGAATGTATAACTACATGTACAGACCTGCTATCATGATTGTCTTTGCATTTCCACCTAGGCTGTCCTTGAGGAGCCACGTCAGTACAGAGTCCCTGTAGGGGATAAAAGCCATCTTCTTCCCAGCCTTGCCAATGGAGGAGCCCAGGTCATCCCCGATGCTGCCGAAACTCTCCGTACTGGCCGACAGTAGGGAGTTCTCAGCTGGAAATACACCAGTCTATCAGTCAATACGGGATAGAACAGTTTGTTTGGAAGTAATGCTGCAGTGCAAAGTTATGAATCGCTGCCCTCAATTCAAAAGATGATGACTAAAAGAAATTGAAATCATTTCATTGCAAGAAAGATGATATGAATTGTCGTGCTGATATACAAATTCACCAAAATGCTGTCCATCACCTGATTAGAACAAAGCAAAATGAGCTTTACTACAATATCATTCATAAATTTTACTGACAGAGCAGTCTAAATGGCTTGCAAGCATGTTGCTTGGAATGTAGCTGCATGATGCCAGCTGTCAATGGCAAGAGCATCATTATGACTTTAGAAAAGATGTTTACTTCTTCCCAGTGTAGTTTATCACCTGTATGTGTTTGTGCCATGTCTGTAGAAATGCTGATCAGTGACAGACAGTGCAGATTGTACATTATTAATGTTCAGGCGAAGGAGGTTTTGTTTTTAAAAAGGCAAAGACGCAGAGCAGCAGCAGTAAAGAGCGCGAGAATTAAGTGAAGAGGTCTCACATGTCCAGGGCGAACTTGTGACGCCCTTCTCCTGTTGGTAGGCTGTCCGGGGGTTAGTTGAGTGGCAAGAAGGAAGACAATAACAAACACAAGGATGGGTCGGTTACTCGAGATGAAGATAAGAGTAAGGGTGGAGAAAAAGTTAATGATCGTTAAGATATGTGTGCAAGTTACGGACAATGTCAGAATCGAACCTTAGTTACACATACTTATGCTATAAATGTGTTTTTGAGTTATCTAAAGAGGCTGCATTATGAAAAAAAAACCATGGGTAGGTCAGGTTTCAGAGTTTTTAGTTTCGAGGTGAGTCAAAAACCAAGGGGACAATAGCAGAAGAAAATCGAGAAATAATGGAAAGACAGCATGGTTTACGCTGGTCTGTGTAAGGACTTACCTAGTGCAGAAATGACTGTTCCTAGAGTTACCAGAGATCTGTTGATATTTGCACCTTCTTTTAACCTGTCTTTGTGGTAGTTTGGGTCAGCCCTTTCACTGCAGATAGAATACGACAAAGTTGGATCACAAGTTGAATTACAAAGAAATGTATCAAATTCTAGTACAAAAAATATTTTTATAAGACAGTAAATTAGCTGTTACAAATTGGCATTTGTGTTCAGTTTACTTCCTTTTTTATCTACAGAAATATTATAAATCATATCAAAGGAAAACAGTTCACTTACCTTCCAGCTAAATCTACAAGGTGAATTTTGCTAACTATCTCACGTGGAAGATTGTCTTCTAATTTGGCCTGCAACAAAGAGCAATCAGAATAAAGTACTTTTAGTCTGGTTGCATTAAACTATCAAGCATTTGGGGTGTACGATTATCAACCTTCTTCCAGCTGTGGGCTCATTTCTGAACCCAAGTTTTGTCACTGATTCCACAATAACATTTAACACAAAGATGGACAATAACAATACAAAATAACAGTTTGCATGGATAAGACACAAATCTCACCTGAGAGAAGTAAATGGTGAATATTGCATGTGATCTGCTGCTGAGGTCATGGATGTAGGTGGCAGCAGTTGTTCTGCAAACAAGATAAAAACATCATGCAGGTCAATTACAGATCTTGCCATATCATAGTCTGTAAATCAAGATGAAAAGGCTCCACCCCTAAGGTGTTGCCAAGAAAAGATCATGATCAGCATCAAAGTAATAGTTTGCCTTACCTATTTTCATTGCCCCTTTGAATGAGCCTTTCTAATGAGGTGTAGTCTGATACTAAATGTCTTGATAAATCTGCAGGGGAAACATTAGAATTATATTAGAATTAGAATGATTACGATGTTAAGCAATATGAATATTTAATAGCTACATGTACAAAATTTACAGGTAAACACCTCACTCATAATGGATATGAAAGGAAACCACCGAGATCCTTTATTATTATATTGTGTCTAAACTCAAATACCGCCAAGACAGTATACATGTTCCGTTAAGTGCACATTTTCAATAAATTATATACCGGTAACTCGTATAGATAAGATAGTTCAGATAAATGTTCTTACCCTGTACATAAGGCCCCTTCTCTGGGTGTTCCCGCACCTTGAGACTATAGGTGTTGGCCTTGGCACCAGGATGGCACAACAGGTCCCTGACTCTTTCATTGTAAATTTCCAGATAGCTGTGGGTATCAAGGTGTAGAGTGCTATTGAAACACTTTCATATTCTTTCATTTTCTTGTCAAAACTATGGTAATTCTTCAAGTGAGGCAAGTTACAAGGAAGGTACGGAGAAGATGATTGGTTACCTGACTTCTGTCTTGAAGGTAACACGTTCGCCTACATGGTCGTCTATTCTTGAGAACAAACCCTGTTTGTGACAAAACATACATTGTCAGGTGAAAAATTAACACTGGTGCCTGGATGGGGGAGTACACTTACATTTCTTATCATAATAATAAAAGTACCGATGTATTATTGTATGTTGTACCCTTTTTGTAAGAAATGTATTTCTATGAGTATGAGCTACAATGTATACCATAGTAATTTTCATTCTACATAACTTGTACACATCTTTCACGTATACAGAGCATATACAGAATACAATGTAATAGCGTGATCTTCTAGGTGGAAAAGAGCCAAGATGACTCAGCATGTTACCAGACCATTGCACGGGGCAGACTTTCAGTCTTTTAAGTTATAACATTCCTGACACAGGGATGTTACCACACGACATCCACAGAAAAGAATGGTGACGCTAACCTCTTACATGACACGACAGGGAGATTTAACCCTAACCCCAGGATACAGGGCACAATATAAAAACTAACAATGCCACGGAAGAGACTGTGCCTGCTTGCATTTCCGTTCGCTAAGATCACTTGTCAGCAAGATCCTGATCAGCCTTTTCCTTTGAACAACTTGTCCAGAGAAAGATTTCATTTCCTTTTAGGTGTATATGTAGGTAGAGAATGTTGGTGTTTGACAAGGCGTAGAGCTTAAGTCGAAATAATGGACATATTGTGCTTTTCACAATGGACAGATGGCTGGTGCTTGAAATGTTTATGATATATAGCCCTTCTCGTGCATGTAAGGTACTTCAAGAGAATCCTATCGCTTTTGGAAAGACTACCTGTAGCTGTCTTCAATTTAGGACATGTACAGTCATGCAGAAGTTCAACCATTTGGCCCTAGATCTAACACTAGTAACAGTGACGCATACTACAAGCATTTGGCCCTTAGTTTACAACAGAGATGTACTGGTACAGACCCTAATCCTGTATAGAGTATTCAAAATACTTCAGAAAATGCTGACAATTGAAAGATAGATGATGTTTCATTAGTAACTTTATCAGATTAATCTCAAGGGCAAAACAAATCTTACAACATCCTGTCTTCCTGTGGTATCGAAAGCCCTGCAGACAAAATGAACTTCCCGTTTTAGACTAAAGGTCTTTCTGTATTGTCAGCGTCCCCTGATGGGAGAACTTGTCTTGGGTCAATGTGACAAAGTCAGGAGGCTGACATTACAATCCCCACCGTGAGGCAGGTGTTAGCAATGATGTGTGCCCTGCATTCCTCATCACCAAGGAGAGCTGGACAGCCCTTTGTAAATTCTAATTCTCTGTTCCACAAATCCTCTAACCTGGAACAGGACCAAGAATCCTTCTGGCTCATGCACTATTTCCCACCAAGGTCAACAATGATCCCCAATAGCTTTGGGTTAGTTTTGACGTCATGTACTTTCAGCACTTCTTTACTCAGACGTTGCAAAATACACTTTCTTCTGTCAGATTGCCAAAGAAAAGCAAAGTTTAGGGAAGTCCAGTTCTTTAGCCATGGTCAGGTTGCCCTCAAAAGGTTATACAAACAAGAGATCGATGTTTGAACAACTCTAAGTGTTTTATATCTATTATACCCAACATTAAACATAATCATGCGTAGGAGAGTTTGATGCAAACAACCTTTGTGACTGTTTTTGCAGTGATTGACGTAATTTTTCCTAGAAACCGATTTAGAAGAGTGTGTGAGAAAAATACATGGGCAGGGTTCAGACGGGGACATGTACAGGAAGCCCTTTAAACATGCAAGATGAGCCTCCAAAATAGCCCCCGCATGTTTATCTCTGCCATTGACTTGTTTGCACTACAGAAAAGTGAAAGGTCTGGTTACTCAGCCACCAACACATTCATTCAGGCGTGAAAGGGATTTCTCTTTTTGCAGAAATGCTTTGCCAACATGGCGACACAGAAATCTTGCTACACTTGCCTTTCAACCTGTGTACCAATGGTAGAAACTTTTCACCTCCTCACAATGGCCCACACAAAAACATCAACAGGTTCACAACAGATTGATTTTCAATGGGCTTTTGATGGGTGTAAATGCAATGCTAACTGTGGGCTTTTCTCACAGAGATTGTATAATGCAGCCAGCACTTACCTCGCTTATCCTTGGTATAAGACCGAGTCTGTCCTGTAAAACCACAAACAAAATAACAGGATTCAATACACAAAATCAATTTACACCTGGAACTTAATGTTAACAAAAATGCCATAACAATTAATTGAGACCACCATGCTTAGGGTTTACTACACAGGTCTTAGACACAATTGCAAAGGAATTTCATATCAAACAGTCATAACCACGTCTTGATTACATGTATGAAATGCACTTTTCCCCCCATAAAATTAGAAGACACTGAGACTTCAAATAAAGCTAATAAACAGAATCTGATATATCTGATATCCATTGAATACATTCAAGCCCCAGATACTCACAGTGTCTCCCATCATGGTGTAAGTTTTGCCTGTTCCTGTTTGGCCATAGGCAAACACACATGCATTGTAGCCTTCAAATGCTGATGCCAGGACATCTGTCCCCAGGTCTTGGAAGATCTGCAACAAACAAACAATACAACATGCTCAAATCACAGCCTTAACATGTTCTCAATCAGATGATATTTAATTCTAACTTATCATACATATGTATATGATTACAATTCTTTTCAGAATTCAAGACAAAGTATGTGTTTGTGATTAAGTGATGTTAAAATTTTACAATCTCCTAACAACTTAGGATTGTTCTAACAGGAGACAATGTGTTTTTATTTATCCTGTATGTTGATACCATTCCCCAGTCAGTACAACTTGTACAACATACAATACAGCACTTTCAGTTAGCTGCAACTCTAGACAACAAAAATAACACGGTTCTAAAATAAGATTACACGTGGCCATGCAAATATGCCTCAATGATATCATTTTCACACTAATTTGTATTTGTTCTTGTGCTACAACTATGTTCTAACAAATCTAAAAATCGTTTTAAGTTGTACGAAAGCATAGAAGGCAATGACTCCTCTTTTAACTGAAGGTGTATCTTGTTTCAAGCTGCCAAGTAAATGAGCAAGTCAGAACCCCCCACCCCCACCCCCAACAACAAAAGGTAGAGCAAAAGGCAGGCAGGTCTGAGTACATAAATAAGAGAGCCATGGCGGGGAGGGGCATTCGTGACAAATAGCCCGGATCTAGCCTGAATGCTTTTAGAGGCAGGCATCTTTGAAGAGACAGTCACGGGATGCTTCACCTGTCAAGTGCAGAGGCTAATTAATGCATGAGGGGACACCGTGTAGCGCTACGTGCCATACGTGTCTTCTATTGTCCCGCTCTGCTGGCCAAACACATCACTCCGAACACCCCCCTCTCGCTCACCTCACAGGACAGGTGTTTCACAAACACACACGCTTCACTGATTGGGATATATACCTGTTGTAAAGACGCTGGCACTTTCATTGTTACTTCCAACAATTAATTAGTCAATTTAGCACACAGGAACTGTTAAATCCTGCCAGACTTTACTTTAAAAGTAAGTCAGTTTGCAGAAAGAAGATCCGGTTGACTGGCTAACTGTACCTGGTTGTGGTGTTAACTGATTTAACTCTATAGGGGGCAATGCTGTATTCATAGTTGTCTTGTACATTGTCAGATAATGTTACCTTTAATTAGAAGGAACAATGACACCAGACAGAAGTGTAACTGGACTTCAAGGCCTGGCCTTGAATATTGACACTACTGTGGTTAAGACCTAAGATATTCAACTCACGCAATAAGTAGCACAGAAAATAGTTGCCTGTCTTTTAATATGGACACATGCCAATTTAGGCATTTTAATGCTGTCATAAAGTTGATTCAAACCTAACAATGCATTTTCCTGTGTCCTTTTTCCTGCATGTACTTTACCTTGTTTCCATTCAACCATATATGGCCTTGGGAAAAAAACACATTCTGAAGTATAGGGGAAAACTCTAGTTGTGCCTTAACTGTCAAAACATCCAACTCTCATTCTGTGTACAATTCTCATTGATCAGTTAACCATATTATGAGGATATTGTACATCTAGCTTTTAGAAAAGCAGCATTTGTCTTTCAACCGTTTTGTCCTATGTATAAAGATCTCTTTCAACAAAAGACACCAAGTCTAGAAGAGTAATACTTAAATATTTCTCAGCCCGTATAACAACTACTGCTACCATCAGAGAAAATACGTCACAACAAATATGGTGGGTGGGCTCGTCACAAAGGCAAAGGTGAAGGTTTGCTGTTTCTAACAACAGGAATTGTTGCTTTTACAAATACCAAACCACAGGATAACTAAGGGGTAATGCACTCAAGTAAAGCAAGGTGACTTAACAGGTGGTCTAAAAGAAAAAGGCAACAGGTGGTCTAAAAGGAAAAGATGAAGAAAGTGCAAAAGGTCAGAGACTGGCTTAATTATAGTTGTATAAGAATAAAGCTGTCTGGCGTTGAAACAAAAGGCACGACTATATAAGGAAGCCCTTAAGAAAAATATTATGATGTACACAGTTGGACCAGCCAATGGTAAAATGTGATACAACAAGAAAGACTACCGACATATGTAGTTCCTACAGGTACAGTAGGGTGACCACTGCTATTTTTGTTTTGTTAACAAATGAATAACATTTGGAAGAGTAGCCGTAGTTCTGAGAAAGGCCTTATGAATAGTTTTAACATTGAATGACTCACATGGTCCTCAACATTCAAGAGTCTACAAAATTTCGTACTGTATGTTGAAAAAGTTGACAAGGAAAAAACACTGAAATCTTTCTTCTAAAACAAAAGTACGACAACAACTTTCAACTATTCACTGTTGACAAGAAAATCTTCTGCATGACTGGCCTTGGCAATAAAGAAACAATCAGAGAAACCACAATGTCAAGTTCAGAAACATTCCATGCTTTAGTCTTTAGTGCACTTGTCTACATGACTTTCTTTGCACGACAAACAGCCTTCGGTGTTTACGAAAAAATTCCTGCCGACCTCACACAGGCTGGAAAGGTCGGCGTAATGGTCTGGAAAACGGCGCACAATCCGCGGACAACCCCTGTTGAAACCTAACACAATGCATTGTGGGACAGATGGGAAATTTACGGTCCGAGTGGACAGAGTATCAAGGCTGACTGTGGAGAGCATAAATGTGAAAGGTGGCCAGGTGGCCTGGGTAGAAAGGCTGGAGATTACATGCCTAGCAGCAGGCAGCTTTGAGAACATGATCTGTTCTAACCCTGACAATTCTCTGGGTGGAAATACTGTGGCTGCAATGGGATCACACAACATATGGTCTCTCCAGGGAAAAATAATCGGGCATTTTCCTGCAGATACAAACGTGAAATACTGCAATATATGACATCTAACAAAACTTCAGTCTTTTAACCGTCAGTCTGCTATGGTAGCCATTTGGCATAAAATTTGAAACTGGGATTAGGCAGCAAGGAGAAGGTTAAACTTTCAATTACTTTGTCTCATCCTCAGTACATCAGTGGTTTTGGCATATACAATCTTCTTCATCAAATTGACAAAAAAAGTTTTTCATCAACTGTGTTAGATAAACTGTCACAAAACAGACACAAGTACTCAGCTAAAAACTCATGTCAAAAAGGTTATAGAATTTGTCATAATCAAAAGTCGAACTGATTTACTTCAAAAAGTCTTTCCACACATGCATTAGGTATATGTACAGTACATGACAAATTGCTACAATATTAGCCCTCTTCCAAGCTGGTGACACCTGCTCTGTTATGTAAATGAAATTACACAGTAGTAACATTTATCAGTCTACATCAAGTGATAAGCACATAAACAGTTCACATGTACCCTTATTGAAATACTCTACTGCTTGATAACTTCAAATAAAGGCATAAGCCATACAAACAAAACACTAGTTCAAC
Organism: Branchiostoma floridae x Branchiostoma japonicum; assembly: GCA_013266295.2. Lineage (NCBI taxonomy): Eukaryota > Metazoa > Chordata > Leptocardii > Amphioxiformes > Branchiostomatidae > Branchiostoma > Branchiostoma floridae x Branchiostoma japonicum. The sequence continues at coordinate 11,904,608 of CM023840.1, forward strand.
ATGGCCCACGGGTTCACTACGTTGTATATACGTACATGCAGATCTTTCACAAATGCGAGACCAATGAAAAACTTGAAGATCGGAGCCAAACATTAGGGAGTATGCACTTTGTAGTCAGTAAACACCAATGTCACACATCAAACATATCTAAGCCAGCTGAGATTTCATGGTACCTAATCGGGATACTATTTTTCAAGCATCAGACAACAGTAGCAGCAAGTGTTGCTGATTCGTTCAAACACCATGGATGGGGAATGTTTGATTTCTTGTTCCCCTCCATCAGCTTGTCTATCTCCACTGTCCATCAGGCCTGTTCCCCTGGGACCTGCTGGGGGTACATGCTGTATCCTAGCAAACCTGCCCACCCCCTGTCCTGCCAGCTGCCAGCTGATGACATGTACAGATGCTGACAGACAGTCTGATAAGGGAGGACAATGCAGACATTCCACATCTGACACCTGTTCCCCTGAACATCAACAAAAACTCCACAATTTATCACTCGTCACTGGACCATTTCACAGTAAAGAGCAACATTGTCTCAGTAGAAAATGTAAAGGATCTTAGTTTACCCTGCCTTTTTAAAAAAACTAAATGCATGTGATGGACCGTATATCCATTCTTTCATGTTTGAAATGTATGAAAATGAAGAAAGATATTATTTTCAATGCTCCAATTGTTAATGACTTTTTTATGGAATCTGTTTCCAATTTTCCACTTTTGTTAAAACTATTGCATATTTCTTTGTTACAATCTATATTACAAATCCTTTATATTCAAGCCTTCAATATGGAATCTGTTTCCAATGTGTAATTTTCGCTTTAGAAATATGGCATATCTTCCTTGATATATGCAAGTCTGCCTATGTTATATTAGGAATCTTCATTCAAGCAAATCCTTCATGGTCTAATGATGAGACCTATACCTAGTGGTCCCAGGTAGGACATGGTGCATGGCACGTATGTTTGAGCTCCCCTGGTCATGCCATCTCTTAGGTAACACACAACCCACCAGACAGTCATCCCCTCCCACTGTCTATTGAAGAACTCTAAACTTTCTTCACAGGTTTACCTGGCAAACACAAAGACATCAAGGAGCTTGTGGGTAGACTCGACAGCCGCAGAATACTTCTTAAGAACTTGTAAGACATTCCAGAGTTAACGCCCTGGAAATACAGTGTTTCCTTGCTTTAACAGACTTGGATAGAGAATCAAAACAACTCCTTGTGAAAAGAGGCTCAGAGTCTTATAGAATCCTGCATGTAAAGTACATACAGAATTACAGCTCGAGTATTTAAACTTTACTGAACATGTCCTTTGTCCAACTAAAACATCTTGTGTTAGGTGAAATTTTTAGCAAACCTTTACATAAGTTTTCTTTCAATTTCTACAATCAGACTGGAGTTATTCATGGTTGTTATTTTAGGTAAACTTAGTTAAAGAACTACTTTTCCACACTTTTCCAGAATTTTTCTTATTGGCACTTAAAAATGTGTAACCTAACACAATAAAGCAAACGTAACAGTGGAGGGAAGCTAGTCCAGTGGAACAGAAGAGATCACCAGTACACATGTACAGATGACTTGTGGTATGAAAATACCAGTGCTTCAAATCTTGGAGTAAATGTTTGCGTACATGTGTGTAACACGATTCTGACTTGATCTAGCAGGGGTAACCTGCAAGGCAAACAGGTTGACACAGAGTAAACACTTAAAACAGGTTGGGCACCTAACCACTTAACCTTGGATCTAGGCTGAAGTAGCCATGCAGTCTACAAGACTTGCAGGCCAAGTCCCACATTTGATATCATCTTGCAGGTTTTCAGGGATGCCTATGCTCTAAAATGCCCCTCATACTCAACAAAGGAGAAGACTTATAGACCCTTTTATTGAGACTACGTACTAGCATTAGGTTTGTTTCTTCTAAGTTCCTGGGAACCACTTCTGAGTAATAGTACAGGAACTAGAACCCAGTTTCTCCCATCTACCACCTAAACATTCAAGATACTCAAAACTCATCTACAGGTGACCTTATAATGAGGGCCTTGGATCTACTGTTTACACCCTTTGCAGCCAACCAAGACCTCTTCTCCTACGCTGGACTGTGTCCAGACAAGCAATTCTTATGATCCACCATGAGTTTCCGACACCCGAGTCCCATGCGCAATCTTTGCTCTATTTCTCCCACAGATTGCACGCTACTTCTTCCATGACGGCCCCATTTTTTTTGGCTCCAGAGCTGACTGAACTAAGACAGACTTCTAAGGAATTCCTGACTTCAACAGTTGAGGAGGGCATGCGGGAATGCAGCATTTCATACAACAGATCTTCCGACTCATAATTTCCTAAGGGCTGTCAGAAAATTTACAAGTATCTCACAGGGATTCTAACATACCAATTAGTTATATTAGTTAGTTAGAAAGGTTGACCTATCCTTTTTTTCTCAAAGATTATCTGCTGTTCATCACATTGTTTTCTTCCTTCCCCTCATCAAATTTCGAGGATGCTTATCTTACAAAGCACCTGCTGAAAAGACTCCACTTAAATCACCAGTGTCATCTCTGTCACATTCTTTCAGTTGCACAGAAGCAAGGCATGGGTAAGGTGTATCCTGGTGGTACCCATTGTTATTCTAAGAATTCCTTGCTTCTGAAGTACCCTAACCGTCCTAACGTAAACAAATGGTGACTTGGTCAATACCATAGTACAGCTTTGGATGAAGATTCAGCAGGTGCAGCGGGCTGGAATCTACCCCTGAACAAAATGTACCCTGTCCGGGTACATTCTGGCCAAGGGTAGCTTCTGGCTGGCTACACTGGTATCATGCTTTAACTACAGGAACATAGAATCCTCAGCTCTTTATAAGGATTTTAAACTGCTCAACCAGCTATAGTTTAATAAGACTGACAACTATATTACAGGTCTTTCAAATATATGACGCTTGTATCCTTGAGTCTACAGCAATGCAAGAAGCTTGCATGCAGACAGAGCCCAGTTGGCCATGTCCCTTGGCCATTGTGACTGGCAAGTAACATCTCAAGTTGTTGCTGTACTCCTGACCTGCTTATTTTGCTTGTCATGCATCATTCTGTAGGGGACAAGAGAAGACACCAAGGCTGCTCACTTGAAATTCAATCTGGCTGAACATCTAACATACCTTGTTATCCTGTGGCTGTGTTTGACTTTTAAAGCCAGTCAAAGACAGGTGCAAGGCCTTGCCTTATATTAAGTATTTCAGTTTGGTCTAGCAGTTTGCTGTTTTTCCTGTGGACATAGCTGTTTTCTGATGTCCTATTATGCGTACACAAGCTAGCAGATAGCTTGGTTTGATATGTACAATCTCCAAACAGCTTTTCTTTGCTAATAAATCTGGACTTCCTTGTGGGTGAAGTAATAAATTTATGAGGTATGCACAGGTAACAGTTTCCCAATTCTTCAGATGCTATCCTAATCTGCTATCCTAATCTCTTTATTCTATTTACAGACAAAGAAACTTGTGGCACTGTGAAAGAGTTCAATGTTTTCCATGGCATATTTCAAAGTCAGTTATAGGACAGATATGGCTGCCAGCCAAGACATACCATAATTCACCTTGGGTTGGACCCTGGAACAAGGATAAAGATTTTAGTAGTTACACCTTTGCAGACTTATGCTCTTGCCAATTCTGAGTTGGGGGGAGGGGAGCAAATATGAAGTACAGTATAATGTATACCCGCAGCCCTTAGATGTAAGAAAGTTCAAGTTTCCAATTGTCAAGTGTTACACTTACAAGTTTAAGATATACATGTACTAAGATAACTAAATGCAGTATACTTGACCAGACCATTTGAAGCCCTTCTCTTAACATACAAAACCCATTATGGGGTAACAGCATACATATACTGGTCCTTAGTAAAACTTGAGTTAAAACCATGTACAAGAATGTATGTGACTTGGGTTCTAAGTGGGTCTTAGTTCCTTGCAACTAGAAGTTCCTCAATTCATGAAATAGATATAGATACTGACAACTTCCAATTAAGTTGGTAAGTTTACTAACAAACAACTGTGTCTGATACCCTTAACACACATTTCTACCACTCATTTGAATATAGTTGCAAGTGAGTTTCCTGAACTTTGCAAAAGAGGTAAGAAAAAATCCTGTAGGTAGTCAGTGGTATTAGTTGTCAAGGCTTGTGCACTCTAGTTGTAGACATGTGAAACCTAAGGCTTGTTGTCCAGCTTGCCTTTCAAGAACTTTGGTGGTGGCACCAGTGGACAAATAACGCACCAAATGGCAAGATGCTGTTAACATGCTATCGCACCTTAATCAAATCTGCTGGGCAAACTTTGGTACCATGTCAGTCCACGTGAGAACCTCTCTCTATTTACCGTGGACTATTGGGTTTCCCGCCTTTTTTACAGGGTAGGTGTAGCTCACTTTGTCTGACCTAAGGTTTCTACTCTCGGTGCCAAAACGTCTCTGTTCTCACAACCTGACCTTGCTGCTCTTACATTTCATCCTGTTAGAATCAAGTACATTGTTGTAGTCCTTGGCAAAGTCTTATGTCAAATCCTTTACATCCTGAACCAATCTATGACACAACAATGATGCTATAGCACCTGTGGAGTCTTATCATGCTGACTACACATCTAAGTCAAGTGTTTCACTTTTCATTTTTTCCTGTCCGAGCAGGAACATACATCTGGTTGATCATGACCATGCATTTGATGCATGTCTGTATGCCCTTCATACAACTGACAAGAAAAGGAACAATCGAAATGGCTGATTCATCTTTCAACATAAGAAACCCAACTCCATTATAATCCCACAAGGCCACAATGGAGTTTATAGAGGCCTGAATCTGTGTGAAGGATTTCCCTGATACACAGCTCTTTTTACTGCACACCTGGAGCCAAGGATGCTGTTGTTCCCAGATTATGACTAAACTCCTTATCTGTCATATACTGACAGCTACTAAGAACCTTAGGACACCTCAATGCAAGGAGCACAAAGGATTGAAGCAGGTGATGACAGACGCCTAATAAAAAACCACAGAACAAAGGTGAAGTGAGTAAGAGTCTCCTGCAAGGGTCTCCCGTTACACGTCTTGTGAATTCCAAGGATACAGGTCCTAATGACCTCTTCTTGTACCTGTAGCTCCGGGAGCGTGCGGAGACTAGGGTTACCTGCCAGGTATGCACGCTACACCAGGTAGTCAGCAAGTCTGCCGGGGTATCGCTTACTTAATGCTTTCATCTTGACAAAGTCTTGTAAGATTTCATGTACACTCAAGTATGCGCCCTCCATTCTTGACTATTTTCATAAGCAGTTTTCAAAGCATCCCTTGTCCTTGCAATTCATTGGATTACAAAATACAGACCAAACTTTTACCTTCTTTACAGAACTAAGTATATCATTATTAAAATGTTCCGGCTGAGCTGTTTCATCAAGTCTTCAAAACAACTCAGTAATAGCTAACACTAGTAAGCTACAATGCAAGTAGAGATAGCTACATTGAAGAACCGATGGTCATTGTTTTTCTATCAGATGTTTTATCCCCCAGGTACTAAAATTGTTGTTTTAAACTCCAAACTCTAATTTGTATAAATTTTATGACACAGGAGATATGCATGTAAGATGGTTTCCAAATGCAGGTCCATCATACTATGCATATGCAAACATACACAAGTGTCCCCTCCTCTTGCTGACAGGCAAAAACAAGTAAAATACACCCCCATCAGCTCCTCCTGGTTAGGATGAAGCCAGGTAGCAGCAATTACCCCAGGTAACACAAGGAGCGGTGCTGAGATCACTTACAGGGTCTCCATGTAGTGTTTATCTAGGCCTTTATGCCCCTGCCAATCACTGCCATTAGTGGAGATCCCACTGCTGGGGTGAGTAAACACTGAAACCTGAGGTTGGCTCCACGGCCCTGGTACCTACAGGTAGAGCATCGGCAGGTGTGACAACCACTTATCTCTGCAGTTTTGTCTACCTGGGCTTCAAAGCTTGTCCTTGGGCCGAAGCCAGGATTGGAACTACCCGAAACAGGCCCCCTGCACTGTCACAACTCACAGACCCTTGGCATCACCAGTACAATGAATAAAACGTAATACACACCTGGACCAAGGTACATGAGTTATAGCAGGTGGGTACAACTGTCATGGGTTAGGATATTAATGTAGAAACTAATATCCTCCCAAATGCAGACTACTTTGTTCACTTGAAAAGAACAACTGGGTTGAGTTACATCACAACATAGAGGAGGTCACCAGAAATAAGATCACTTCAATATAATCTTTCATGTGACATGATCCTAAAAGAAAATTTACACATGTTCATTTTGTACTCTCTTTAGTTTAACACTTATACTAATGGTGTAAACTGGTGAAGACTGAAGGTATTATAAAACTGTAATAGCCCTGGTCAGACTGTATAACAATTACCTGTTTTTAACCTTCTTCTGTACACCTGGTTGTCAAACAAAGACACTAAAAGCTTGTCATATCTTATGCAACAAAGTGCGTTGGAGCTTATCTGGACTATTCAAAACCATTCAACAGACTTTTCTGGAATTATCTAGCCCATACAACAAGAAAACCGAGCAGAGATTGTGACTAATGCACAGCTGTGTAGAAAAGGGACCACAGTAAGAGAGGTCATCCAGATAAGGCAAAAGGTGGGGTCAGGCAATTGTCGCTGTGTTTAAGACTCCCTTTATTCCTTTGACTGAAGTTGACCTAGGTGAAAAATAACTCCCGGATAAATAGTAATCTGTTCCTCATCGGTGGAGTACGATTCTACTTTCTCTTCCCCAGGTACTGAAGGCCAAGGATGGAAGAAAGGACAGCTGGTAGATCATCATTAAACAAAGTACAGGTTATCAACAAAGATGCAACAGGTGGTTGTCTACTAACATGCAGGTGCAAGAAGTGCATTCTCTGGTACAGCTGCCTTGATTGGGCTGAATTTTATGATAGCGATCTTGATAGCACTGATTATAAACTAGAGATCCAGCAATCATAATATCAAATGAATACCACCCTGTCATTGATATGGTTGGATCTATTTGCTGCATTGGATTACTGGCTTTATTCAACAAGTAGCCGTGTTGATGGTTTGGCCGTGATGAAAACTACAACCCAGGTAAAGAGTTTTTCAACTTTAACCTTAAGTAACTGGTTGTAAGATTTTGAATTAGAAAGAAAGACTGTGTCTCGGCAGTGCTAACTTGGTCAGCACTAAGTGGAGCAAATTTACAGAAGGATTAGAGCTGACACCTGCACTGCCAAACACACTTTACACCTCAGCATTCTATCCACCGTGTAACACAAACCCAACCCAAAACAGCCTTCATTTACCTCCCTGTCACGGTCTCTTTGATCTCCACATACTCTATGTTGAATCAATTTTCATCAGATGATCAACATGCACTAGTCAATAAAGCAATAGACTCACTTATATATGTGCAACATCCATTAGTCTTACTTTCATTAAACTGGGTTACTTTCATTAAAAGAAATAGACTGATACATCTTTCAACTGAAATTAATAGTTGCTGAATGCTGATTTGTACAAAATTGATGATACTCAAGGTTTTAGATAGTGATTAAAAGATACTTTCGTTTCTATGATATACAAAGAATTGCTGGTGTTTCACATGTATTTTCAAAAGTAATCATTGTTAGAGGCATTACAAACACTAGAAGTGTAAAAGTTTAGAATTAGGAAACAAGAAAAAACTATGAGTACAATAAGGTCCATCAAGAAACATTCAAGGAAACTTTTACAAAATATCAAATATTGAATTTGTTAAAACAATATTTATTTTCCACTGAAGGCAGCAGTGATAGGGAAAAAATGGGGACAGGACTGTTTGTTTGTGTGCTGAGGCGTGCAAGGGACAAGTGGGATAAAAGCTGGAGAGTGGACAGAAGAGCGCTGAAGGGTCATCAACCTCTACTGACCATTGGACAGACAGAAATGGTCATGAGTGGACAACAGAAGTCTGGCTAAAGTATGGTCAACTGGACTGGGGTAGTTAATCTTTGAAGTTGAACTATCTTTCTGAAACTTACTAAGTAAGATTAGTAAGAGTATATCTGATCTCTTTTGCACCACTCTGAAGAAGTTGTTGTCCATCTAACTGTACAATGAAAAGCGGTGTCTGTATATTCCAATATTCAGGTCCAATCAAGTAGCGCAGACAAAATTTGATCGGCATATACCCTAGATTTCATATATTGAGCGTTAACAGCTGCTTTTCACAAGGTACAAACACTTATCATCAATTCGGAAAGGTTCAAAGAAGGCTATTACAAATTATGGTTGGTTGGGGAAGAAGCCAGTTTTACTACAACCAGTATACCCATATTTTATACGTATGTATGCCTCAATAGTATACTTAATGGGAAGGGTACCTATTCCACTTTTCATTTAATTTCAGCTTGTGAGCTTGCACTGTTTCTGCCAGCATCTACCTGAATATATGTGTATATAGAACAGCCTTGACACTCTAGGTAAAGCTAGACAATCAGTAGTAGTTCTATAGTGACAGGGGACCAACATAGTCCAGTGGGAACTGTTGATAGACTGTCCCGTGAGAGAAAGAGGTTAGCTAATGGAACCTCTTCAGCCTAAAAAACGGGTCACTGTGAAACTTGACAACATGAGTCCCCTCCTAGGTGTCACCTCCTACAGACTCCATCAATTACCGCCTGTCATCGGTCCACCCACATGTGGTATCTACCATCTCCCAGCTATAATCCATGCGTCTCAATAACTTTTTAACCCTACCATCCTTCGCTGCAAGAATACAAAGACAACCTTAAAAGCATCGTTTTAAGCTCTAGAGGATTGAAATCTATCAGACAAGAAAATCTAAAGGGCATCATGTTGTGATGTGGGAATAAAGAGAAAGGGTTTTTGAAGTATAATTGATTATCTACTGTATTTACTGCACACTATGAATGAAAACTGATCTGTAGGTGTTCTTTCATGGTTAGCTGCTGACATGGTGGTCTGTAGGGGCCATGTTTGCAAACAGATCTGTAAAGAAAACAAGCAGACATTGGCAGTGGCACCCACCTGGGGAGAGAAAGTGTGATAAACCTGCGATTGTGCCACCTGGAAGTTTGCCACACCTGCCCATGTTACTTCGCAGGTGGGGCACCTGTTGTTACAACATGTACCACTTGTTGTGTGCTGACCTGCAATTTTCACCCATAACTTGATCTTAACCTGTTGCCAATACAAGCATACATCCGCGCACAGTCTGGCCGCAGAGTGAATGCCTTTCTCCTGTAAATCCATTAAGTCTTTACCATCCTGTAACCAATAAATACCTGTCTGGGAAATTGGGAAATGAATAACCATGGACTCAGTGGGGTGGGAATGGGTAACACTACCCCTGGTTGGGAACTAGACAATACAAGGTTCGCCCCTTTACATTCACCTGTTGTAGAAAGGGCCAGTGGATCGGTTGCAGTCAGTTGGGGCAACCGTATTTTTGTTCAAGTGGCTTCTACAGAGCTTACAACTGTAGTAGTTAGCCCCCAGCATTCAGGACCAACCAGGGGACAGAAAGCCCATTCTCTGCTCAACCACTTTTCTGGGGATCCCCTTTCCCCATCAACTAACTAGAGATGACAATGGATTATGGTGCATCTCAAGCAATAAAATGCACAAGACATTCAGGTAGACCCATGTTGTAACAGCTAACCTAGCATCACCCTAACACTCATCTAGGCCAAGATAAGAATTTTTGGCCACTTGATAGAGATCAAAAGCGGCGCAAAACACTTGTTCAGAAACCAGTAATCACATTAAGGGCTTCAGAAACAAGAACCTGGCTCCACAACGGGACAAAGAATGAAGCCAGCTCCGTTGCGAACACATCCATTAGCCGTCGCAATGGACCAAAAACAACTTGGGAAGAAACAAAATGTGGAACCGTTGGGGGAAACGCCTGTTTAAGTACACTTGTTGGCATTAACGTTTCAACAAGAGTGTAACAGGTGTGCGTGACACTTGTAAAGGCTGCTCCAGATCAAGGTTTCGATGTTTAGAATGTCAGGAAATTTTAACCCAAACAAAAACAACAGCCCATTGACAGGGGTATCCATGTTGACACCAGTAAGTAGATGGACTGACATCAATAGGAACAATGGTACAGTGCCCTTGTCTTTTTCTTTTTTTTATGCTGAATATAATTGCTTGACAGGAAATTAGCACTTGGTTTGGGGTAAAAAAGCAGGGGCAACAATCTAACCAAGGAACATGATTTATGACAAATGTTTATAGAGTAACTAAGACATTGCTGTTTATGGCAGCTGAAAATTAGTTTGTCAATCACAGCGAAATAGTGATCAAACTAGGCAGACAACCACTAACAGATATAAACATGATTTTTTCCACAATATACTACTGTACATACAAATGTATGTGTACTACTTCTAGTCATGTCTTCCCCACTGAATTTGATAAAAACCTTTCCTTCTTGACCTATTTTTTTGCTGGACTAAGGCTCAATTTATACACAGGTTTTCCCGACGTTGTCAATATCTGCCGCTGTCGGGACGGCAATGTCGGGACGGCTCTACACACATCGTGATCAGGAAGTATGGCAGAACACCCGTAGCGCTTGGATTTTAGTAATACGTAGCCCAACTCACTTAACCTTTCCTGAAGTTCAGCGTTCCTGACCGTCCATTACTTGCTACTGAGTTTTTTTTTCCCTAAATCTTTGTGGGCAATTTAGGACATATAAAGACGCACGAATAGCGAAAGACAGCATCTACAGTAGCCATACATGTATTCTACCCGTAACTTGATTGAATAGGCCGCAACATGGACTGACGTAAACTCATCGACACTACCACAGAATGTTGCCATTGTATATTCGAAAATAGGGTCTGAACAGAGCGCCAAACAACAAATATGGCGAGTCTTCCGGCCGAAATACGGAAAATTACATGTAACCGCTGACCTAGATTTTTGGCCGACGTTGCGAGCCCGACGGGTTGGCTTTATACGCGTGCTAAAGCCGTCGGGGACTCCCGCTGAGCCGTCGGGCGACTACTCCGGAGCCGTCGCGAGATTTTCTCCCGCTGTCGGGGAAAAGACCATAAAATTCCTCTCTAGACGCTGAAAAAAGCTGCCCCCGCTGTCGGCAGTCCCGACATCTTCAGTCCCGCTGTCGCGAAAACCTGTGTATAAATTGAGCCTAAGTCTGACCTCTGGCCAGATGCCTGGAGATAGACAAGTGTTTCACAAGGATTCCTGCCATGTTCCTTATGAAGACTGACTGCACAGCTGTTTTGGCTGTCCTAGTACATACACATGGGGAGTGGACATGGAACTGATATATACTCAACTTGTCTCAAGTTTCTGGGCTTTCCCCTGGATTTCATTATGTCTATATATGGTTCCAAGGTCTTAGACAAGACCTGATGTCTTAATTTTTCTTTAGATACAGTATGACACTTGCTGCAGACTTTATTACTCCAACTCAATAAAATAATCATCATCATAAATTTTTGTCATGGAAAATGGTGATAATGTCAGACTTGTTTGACCTAAACTTGATTGTAGTTCACACAGCACACTCTAAATTAACTGGCAACATAGTTACAATAAGATTGAAAAATACAGAATGGTTAACGCAGGATTTACCTTGACAAGTCAATTGTCTGTTAACTTTTGACAATGCTAAGTAACATTATGGTCATAGAATTCTGAAAACTTTTTAAAAATTTCTACATATTTACTCACCAAGGGCATCACTATATCGGTATGTAATCACATAGCTGAAAGTCTGTTTCCTTATAGATAGTTGTTTATCACAAAGTTACTGGAATAAAGCACAATGTAGGCTGCACTGCCTATGTAATTTCTGGTCCTATTAGATGATATCTGTCTAATTACTGCACCTGGATAGTCCCTAGCTGACACTTTCCTGATGATGTCTCATTATGTTCATCAGTTTAATCAGATGATGAAACAAAACAAGACATTGCAGACAAGTGATAAGATGTGTATTGTTGTGACTATCATGATTATCGTGAGAGTAAAAAACACAATACACATGTCATCAATTGTCTGCAATTGTCTTATTCACATTGAATAGAATTGTCTTTGTGAAGAGTTTGTGATGAAAAGTGTTAAAGGTTTTTTTCGATTGTAGGTGCTCATGACATAACTGCATAGGACTTGCTTCTGTTTTGACATTGTTCACTATACTGCCTAATAAGGTTAGAAAAAAGTGGTTTTTAATGGTAAAATTTCTCTTCCTTCTTGCTTCATTAATTTTTTATTGCACCGGCAATATCATTTTCAATTTCTTAACACTCTATTTAGACATCACCTGATTTTGTTCCCCAAAACTAAACCTCCCCCATGCTTGAAGTATGGTATCGCCTATCCTGCCATTCCTGGTGACCTGACCCTTGTTTTCCTCAGGTGTTCCATCGGCCACTGAAGCTAATCTGGGATTTCCTGAGAATTTCTATCCTGGTTGTGGTCGGTACAGCGTATGATTGCTAAATCTGTTTAAAGTGTTTCCTCACAGAAGACCCTCCAAAAGTGTTAGCAAATCATCTGGTGTCGCACCGTTCAATAGCTAAAGACGAGTCTTTGAATTGTATGGAAATGACCCGATTGTTGTCCCAACAACAGTGAGATGCATAGACGTGCTAAAGGTGCAATTAGCGAAATGTTTACGATGTATTTCTTTTGCCAATGGAGCAGGCGTAAGGTTACAAAGGGGGTAAAGAAGAGGTAGAAACCAGATATTTAGAGATGAGGTCATTCACTGGCTGTGCGCCAGGGTGTCTGGAGTATATGCAGTACAGATTTAGCTTTGGGCTGAAACCGTCCCAAATGTAGCCTTTCTATCTATGGGACAGGCAGACATACTAGTAGTCTATTGGCTAGATGCCATGTGTGGTGTGCAAGTATTACTGGACTAACCTAATTTGTGATGGGGAGTTCCTAGACATGATGTACATGTTGACTAGAGGAAAGGGGTCACATGGAAAAGAAAAGCTACAGTTATCAAAGAGATCTAGTATTCTGTACCCAAAATTTATGATAAACTGTTAACTTTTGTTTGTTTGTTTGTTTATTTTATTTCACCTGAGGAAACATATCGCCTACTGGCACTTGATAACAACCAGACCACAATGATACAGAGCAACTCAGATCCTTCAGACTTTGAACTCCAGTATTAAAATTTACAACTACTTAAATTTGGTATGAATATAACTGTTATTATCATAGCTGCACTGCATATTTTTCTAAATGCAAAAAAAACAACATTGCTTTTAAATGCCACCTGTGGTCTAGACATTTATATGAACTCTATTAACCTGTTTCTCGTCTAAATAAATGGTACTCTTGATCAAGTTTTTAGCTATAAAGATACACTGAAGAAACTAGCCAGATGCTAAAGGGGGAGGGCATAAGTGGTAGGAAAGTTCATCAGGGGGTTACTGTTGCTACAGAAAAACCGTCCCAGGGCAGGTCAGACGGTACATCACAATGGTGACTGGTCCCTGTAGTTCTATAAATAGATCATTATAATGATAATAAGATCTGGGTACACAAATGGATCTGCTGAAGAAAATGTGTTTCTGCTGGAAAGAGGCATTGAGAAACCCTGCTCTTTTGTCAGCTTCATTCAGATTTTTCAAAGGCACTTTAAATTTCAAAGGAGTCCTTGTTCTATTTTGGGAATGAATGGCCTGATCACTCAGGTTTGCTATGATTGGGGCTTTATTAAAACATGACATAAACATTAATGCACTTAATAGAATCACAGTAACAAATGCATGTAAGCACATGCAGTTAATTTTATAAGTACAATGAAACAACACAGTTCAATATAGTAGCTATTTGGGGTCGTCAAAACAAAATGAATGCCCAAAATTAATGACTGGCTTTTAAGGATGTTTTTGTTAGGTATTTTTCAATCATTACTCACTCATACTAAAACACGTGCAGACCCACCATAGACAAAGCCCTACTACCAGTGCTCTAGCCCTTTGTGAGAGGTATGGCTATACACAAACCCCCCATGGGTTCCCAATCCCAACAGCTGGCAAAGGGGTGTGAAGTAGGCACTTTTTACTGCAGCCCCATTATGGCAGTGACGTCTGGCTTGTTTATGATCTTCAGAGTGTGTCCATTGTTAACTTAGCAAGCTGCTGCTAAGAGTCTTTATGGTTATGTAACTAAGGCACCTGTATTTTGGGAGAGAACAATATTTTCCACTTTGCTGGTTGAGCTGGCATTGCAAGCTGTGTTGGTAACAAGTCTGTGCCCATTGATTGAATATTAGCCAGACTTTACCACTACTGTACTTGAATACATTGAAACTTCCACTTAGTACATTATGAATTCCATACTGGTTAAATTTCCGATATTCAGTCAACATGAGGTTTTGAGAACACAGACATTTTCCTCAGATTCCAACAGCATTCCTAACCCTCAGATATTCCTCAGCATATGGGTGAGGTTTGCAAAATTCTAAACAAGGCCAGGGATCAAGAGGAACTTCCATAAACTGAAAAAGTCACTTGTCGAAGTAATGACAGGTCCCTCATTCTTTCCATATGGTTCTGAGTAGAGTGTGGAGTGTAATACTTGATCCAGAGGTATGATATTCTGGCATAATTTTACTTTTCACTAAGTTTTAGTTTATCAATGTTTGGTAGAATTGATGTTCTTATACAATACGTTACTTAGACCTGTAATATAGATATCTTTTCATCCATTTTTGTATGTTTGTATGATACAATTACTTCAGATGTCAATACATAGATATATCTTCAAGATACTAGCTCTTACATCTATGTGTTTCTTAGGTCATAAAGTCATTTACAAACAGGTTATAAGAGCCATTGAAAGTGATTATCAACACTTTGTTGGTTTAGCACAAACTTCACAGGTACTTGAAGAAAAAAATTTCCTGACATCTACAGAAAGTAAAGATGTCCGATGGCCCCCCCAAATTTTTCTGTGTTTGCAGAGCTTCTAAAATATTTGCAATGTCCGTAATCCGCTTTACCTGGGGCGTGGCAAGTAGGTCACCTATGTTTGACCATTGCCTGCTTTTTGCATGGAGGGCTCCGGTAACCATTAGTCCAGAATACACACAGAAAAAAGCCTTCAAGTTATGACAGAAACAGGACAGATTCAACAGACCATGAGTGCATGACACAAACACCCTAACTTCCTTCAGATGCACTGGCAATTTGTTTGAGCTAGCTGGCAGTCCGGTAAGGCTTGCACTATTCCTGTAGGCAGATACTAATGTACTCCTCAAATAAAAACGGGATAGACAAACATGGTTAAGTGTAGACCCTTAGCATGCTTGGTCTGTCCCCAGTCCTAATTACTAGTACCCGCAGCATGCAACTATCCTTCTGAAAGGAGATGCTTCATTCGGAATCATTCCCATGCTGATAAATCAATCAGATAAGCAGTTATAATTAAAACTAGTAGTAAACTGTCCCTGGCTTAACATTCTTGGTGTAACTAGTTAGTGACGAAGATAGCAAGAGAAGAGTAACAAGCGTTAGGAACAGGAATGTGGCATGCAGGCAGCAAACAAGGAGGGCATCCTTGCATACCTGGATCTCCGCAGAGATGCAGGCATGCTGCTAAGTGAATAGTTAAGAGTCCATGGAGGGTCATGCCATCGTATATGTACTAATGTAGGTTTGGGAGCTCTAGATCTAGTGCTGAAACAGATGTTTGAAATACCCTTTCACTAAGGAAGAAGACAGAGATGGAATAGAAGATATGCTGTAATGGCAAAAAATAATAATTTGTTAAAGAAACTCCACTTGTAGCTTTAATGGGAAAGAAATACTAAGTTTTAAATCACCTACAAAGTTTAGCTTTTAAAATCTATTTTTTAAGGAGTTGTCAGTCAATGCTCAATAAGTTGAATAACGGCTGACCTACTCATAGAAGACAACACTGTGCCCTGACTGAGGAAAATATTTTACCGATACAGGGTCAGACTGTTGTGGGATGACATCAGCGATAATGCAAGGATACCAGTGGTCAAATATAGTCAGAGGAAACCCCCATAGAGAACTCAAGAGCATGTGCCTGGGACCACACAGTATATCAGCTGGACTGGAAACGGGCTATTGATGGAAAAACAAGACCCTGTGTCAAAAGTTTATAATTTCACTTCACTTTGTTGAGTCACCTTGAACCAACATGTTTCCTTCAGGGCAACCAGCTTGACACCTACATTTGGCAAAGTGTCAGAAGTCTAATCACAAGGCTACAAGGCTTACAACAGACTGAAATCTGATCCACATCTTTCAGCAGGTCAGCAGCCAGGGTCCTCAGAGACCTGCCAGGTCCATCATTACCTCACACTGATGCTGTATAAGCAGTTGCCTATTTACCCTTGTGCAGTTGGCATTTGCAGGACAGAAGGTCTCTGGTAAAGTGCAGCTGTAACATGTCTGTATCAACAGTGTAAGGAGAAAAGTCACACATAGTTCAGACACGCTATGTGCAAGATCCAGACCTGCCCAGAAGCTAGTGACAAGATCTTTAAGACCCGATTCACACGCTGGCAAAATTCTTGCGTACGAAAATTGCGTACGCACGTGAGCGTACGATCGTTTTTTTTTACACGCTGACAGGGAGAGCCCGGGGACTCCCGCTGCGCCGCGCACACTACCGTGACCCCATATTGACCTGCCGCGATGAGCGTACTTGAGATCGCTCATCTTCGTGATGACCAGTTTTGTAGTTCGGATCTAGCCTCCATTTCTCACACCTCTTGCAATGTCCTCGTAGACATGCTTCTTTCTAAACAGTCTCCATTTTGCTTTTGATCCTGTCGTTAATCTATACTCCAATTCGCGCTATTGCGCCCTTCCGACATGCCCAGGCAACAGCAAACAAGCTCATTAAACTCAAAGCAAAGAATCAAAACACAACAGGGAAAGCAAAGCGAAATGAAACGCGGAGAAATGAACAAGTAAACACGGCGTGGCTGGCACAAACGCCGGAAAATAATGGAATTTGTGACAGGAAAGGGGTTGCGTACGATCAGTCGCGTTTACACGGAGGCGGGGAGGCACGCAGACACCCCGCTGGGCGATCCGGGCGATCGTACGCCTGCCCTCGAGGTCGCGTACGCAAATTGCGTACGAAAGTTGCGTACGAAAAAAATGACCGATTCACACGCTGGCAAAGTTCTTGCGTACGAAAATTGCGTACGAAAATTGCGTACGAAAATTGCGTACGCAAGAATTTTGCCAGCGTGTGAATCGGGTCTAAATGTCTGGCAGCAGCTGGGAGATAGAGATAAGAATCTTGAAGAGTATAGAGGAGGATGTCTTGAGGTCAGGACGCCCCAAAGACCCTGGGAAGTGATTTCCAGACTTCAGCAATCTCCCAAGCAGTACAGGTTCAAGGTCTGGAGAACTACATAGTCGTCAGGTCAGCTGGGGGAATGGAAAGAATCTTTTACATTACTTCCTGTCAGACCTATCCAAAAGGTCAGACAGAGTGAAACCTTGCACCCTTCCACTGGAGCAGTTCTGAACTGTGCAAGACATGCAAGTGGGCAAAACATGCCATCTTGAAGTTTGATTTGGCTTCTCTACTTGTAATATTCTTTACACCCTTGAAGATAGAAGATAAAACAGGAGACACTGTGTCTTCAAGACGTATCACTATCACATCAAATGCGCCAAAGACCTTATGCGGTACCTTGATGTGGGAGCGTCCTACATACTGTGCCAACAACTCGGCATCCAGATTTTATTGGAAGTGTCAGTGTAATATCTACTAACTAACTGAAAAGGGGTCATTATTTGCTCATGGCATATACGTGCTCCACTGCATTCATACAATTGATGGCTTTGTGTCTCAAAGTCAATGACAAATCAGTTTATTTTATGATGATAATAAGATTTTTAGTCTAACAGGAATATTTAAACTGACAGTTTATTGAGGGAACTAACAGACTTTTTTTTAACATTAATACAACACACCTCTACAAACAAATTGTTCCTCTAGACTAGTGCGCTAAATATACTAGTAGTCCCCATACTAGGATAGCCATACTAGGATAGCCAAACACCAAAAAGATTCTTTCATTATTTGACTTACATCTTTCAATGCACAAAACCTGCTCCAAGAAACACACCAACAATCATTTCCAACATATAGAAAGACATATCTAATCTAGATGCTTTAACAACCCTTATATCTCGTCTCCTCGTCATTATAACCTTTTCAAATGTCTTGTAATTACCACTAATAAGGTTCACGAACATCCCAAACTATTTCCGCTATTTGCTTGGTGTACAAAACAACTTTGCACCTCATTTCATGTGCTAATTTATTGTGCTAATTTATCCCGGAACTGCCTTTGAATCTAACAGGTCTTCAATCACATAATCTTACTCCAAACAATGGTTCCCTTGATTAGCCCATATGGTGAGTGGGGTACGCCAAAGAGCGCCATTAACTACCCCATCCCATAGAAACAGACCCCAGGCAATATTTCCACATGACACAACAAAGGGTGAAACTAGGGTCACCTGGCATCCTTCCCTACAGCTTTAACAACAAACACCACACATTAAGCTAAACTATATTTGATACAGCTCAAGATAGAACAAACAATGCATCTAGACAGAATGTACAAAGGTAACTAAATCACAGAGAGCAGACACACCACTGTTCCCCAGAGACTGGGGCATCACTTCACCTCTTTATCAACCAAATCATGACAGGTACACTGGATCAGCAACACAGGTATAGACAAGTGGATTAATGAGATTAAAGGCCAATTTTCTGTCTTGGAGATGACCTTGTTGTACAATATGCATCTCATTTGAACAAGTAAACATTTCCAATAAAAAAGTAAGTAATAAAGTTGGCAGATTTCAATTCTATGTATGAACAAAATGAAAGACAAAGACATCAGATCAGTACCATTAATTTTTTGTCCATGGGTTTCTTTATATTTTCAGTCAGTACCAATCTGGTGGGAACTTTGCCAATTACTTGTTAGACCACCAGAAAATGTTTGTTGTTTTTTTCGCTAGACAGATTTTACAGGATCACAATTCCATGTCTGGGTGGTGGGGTCGAACCCTGGCATAGAAGTAAAGGCCTGTAGTTCATGGGTCAACTCTCACATACCCAGCAGGGAATTTCACAGGTCCAAGGTGCTGGCATTTGATTAAGGAGGTCACAATGTTTACACAAGTTCAGATGTCACAGGCCCTATGTGGGCTGGGGGGAAGGGATGCCGTGAATATATGAAATGTTCCCGGTGATTTTATTTTCTCCACGGTGAAATCATGTATGTATGCAAATATACGTTTCTATTGTATTACTACTGTTGTACAAAATTGTTTCGACTGCAAACTTAAAACACCCGTTTCCCCTCCTACGCAAAATTAAGCCTGGAGAAATAAAAGAATTTAACAGTAATCATGGTTCCGACTGACCTAAAACTCATTGTTATCATACTATAGTTGCTACTATAAATGAAATACTGCTACAGTAACGAGTATAATCTATCAGCATATCTTACTAATTTGTAGTCTTATAAAACCTCCTTTAATAGCCATCCCCTGAAGAGACTATGAGTTAACACACTTTACTGCTATACAACACCTGAACGCTACACCTCCCTCACCGCTCAAGAGTCCTTCACCTGAACGAGGAAAAGTATTAACAGCAAGATAGATGAAGAGTTTATACACAACAGAGTCATCTTAGATACATCAATCTACGAAACTAATCTGTATGCAGACTAACCATCGAGAACCTAGAACTAGATATGACATTTGAGATTGTTAAGAAAGGAGAAGTTTATTCCAGGTCTCGAAGCAGTCAGGAGTCTACGGCGAGAGGAGCTAATACTTCACAATAACATCATTGCATTCAAATATAGTAAATTCAGGGACTGAATCAATATACTAACATTAGTTAATTCAGTGTTTGGCAGTACCCGAAAGAGATCTATTGACATGAAAACATGTTGTGTTGACTTTAACATCCTGTTAGGCACTAGGTACACACTACAGACAACGTTGTTTGCTGACGCTAGGAAAGGCAGTGACCTAGGTCGACATTTCCAGCTCCAATAAACCAAATCAAGATTCCTAACCGAGAGGGAGGAATGAACTTTTATACAGAAGAAGAGATGCGGACTATTACACAAAATAGCTGCCTTGAATAACAAACGGATGTTTTGTTTTGTCACAACAAAACTCTGAAAGTCAAGCAGTTGGCAAACTACCATGACATCTGAGTAAGAAGAAAGGAAGGCATTGGTCTGAATCCCAAAGTACACTGTCATTTGTTTTTTTCTTTGAAGATGGACACTGTCTACAGATCAGCAGATAACAACATGACCTTTGCAAATGTAAAGATTTTGGGTCGAACACAAAAGAAAAAAAAAAAAACACAAATAGATACTTGATACACCTGTTTCTTTTTCATCACACCAAACTGTGAAGCTAGAAAATAAGCATCCATTACCACAACAAGATGTTGGCAGATGAATGCTATTGTTTACCTTATAAACAAGGATGTTGTTTTTTCCAGTACATTTATTCATTGCTTAGTCATCAAGACTAATTTGAGACTTATAGTCTTTTTTTCAGCTCGTAAGTAGTCGGTGTTGGCGGTACAAAAGAACAGATTATGGTCTTGCTCACTTTTAAGGAGTTACTTCTTCATCAGCTGTATAGAAAATGTCCATGGAATACACTAATGTAAAAAACTATCAAATTAATTTGATAATATTGTCAACCAGATGGCAAATGGACCAAATAGCCCAGGAGGACCAGACATCTATCCTTTGTCTCGTGCTCTCATGTCCCTGTAGCCTAGGGATATACTAGTTATAGACAGCAGATCTGACAAGCTTTTGTTTAAGTCAATGAGATATCTCATAACTCAGGTAAGACAAACCAAATTTTGGTAACATGCTGCTCCATTAGAAGTACAAAAAGACATTACCATGCATTCTTGTTTTTCTACGTGGCTATTCAGAAAATATTATCATCTATCTTTCATCTCTCTCTATTCATATATTATCTACTCTATAGTCAATACATCTCTTCTACAGCAGTGAGTACAAATGGAATACCGAAGAAATATTTGTCTTATCCTGTTTGCAAATCTTGTGTAAACAGAGGGCACCTGGTATTAAGTACCTGTGCATGTGACTGGGAGGGGTCCTATGATAACATTAAGGAAATATTTAATTTGGATGGATGGTCCTCCATTTGGCTACCAGTAAACTTCATTTGTCTAAGTTTTAATCTATATTTACAAAGGAAAGGTCCATAAAGTATGGTAGAGAGGTTAAATGAAAAATGTTATTAATTTTAACTTATAAAGTATCACTGCATGCACTTAGACAATGTAGAAGTTTATAGCAGGAGGAGATCATTTTGTTTGAAAGTTTTTCAACCAGCTATACAAGTGCACAACTGTTTTTTGTACCCCCCACCTAGCACAATTAAATCAAAACTACTTTTATCTGTTTTTTGCTGACAGTGCCAGACGCTAGGACGACAAAAATACAAACATATGGCTAACCTACCTACATTCATGTTTTTTACATGTTGTCCTTGAAATAATGGCAATTAACACCTTCCTACAATGTGAACTAAAGTAAGTAGAAAATTTGATTCTGCAAAATGTAGGTCAACTGTTTCAAGCTTGAAAATAAGATAATTATCCAACATCTAGTCCGTCTGACACATAGTGTCTTACTTGACCTTTCATTTTCAAAAGATTAGGAGAAAGCGTATGGTATTAGGGCAACTTTGAAAAGCAACAGTTTTTTTTTGGGGGGGGGCAGAGTTACACGTCAAATTTCATGATCTTAAAGCTCTGCAACTCACTATTGTTAAAACAGATCCGTAGCCGTAGGTCATGTGTCTGAAAGTTGGAAGCATCTACACAACCTAACTGCCAATAACACGCTTAAAAAACAAAGCCATTTGGTGAATGATATCAATCGTAATGTAAAGGAAAAGAACTACCAGGCCAGCATATCTTAGATATGTTAGAAATTAAGCACTATTCATGTAAACATGCTATGGTGGCCTCTCCAATCAATTTCTGTACGGAGAGACAGCTACAGAAAAAGTTCACCCAGTAGTCAAAAGAAGTTCAACTACTGTTATACAAGCTTAAGGTAAAGCTTCCTGAGGATTAGCTTTAAATAGGTAGGAAAGCAGACATTGACAGTAAGCACTTTGGAATAGGCCAGTCCATCAGATAAGGAAAGTAAATGAGCATGGACATGTGTTAAATAGGCAAAAGTACAATTACACCAAAGCAGGGGTCATGCCTACTGCTGCTGGGCACTTCCAAACATGGGAAATAATTAAAATAATATGTGAAGCTTGTAACACAGAGACTTTTACACTGAGGTAACAGCTGAGGGTGCTGTGTGGTTTGGGGTTTGTGTCCCAGTAAGGGACACTGTGCAAAGAACCAAGCTGTCCTCATTAAGTGTGTAGCTACCGGTATTTGATGTACTGAAGTATCCCAGCAACATGCAATATGGCTGTTGCTAACTAATTAACTGACTGGTGTAGAGGGCAATGCTCAGGTCAACCAAGCTGATGGCCTCTCCACTAACATTGCTCAGTACACTCATTTGTGGTGTCATCTATACTCATTGCTAACCATAGCACAACATTTATTACAGCTGATGATGACAGCTTATCTTCTGCACAAACTCACCTGTCAACAAATCGACCGACCAGTCTAATACAGCAGGGGGGGTGACCCTGTTATTTTTAAGGGCAGCAGTGGCCATTGGGAACAAAGCAAACAGAAACTGTAAATACTAAAATAACACAGTGGGAATTCCTTTTGCATATATGTAAATAATAACCTGTAAGAATTGGTTGAAGAGTTCATAATTCAGGCCATTTTGTATGATGATTAGAAGAATGAGAGAACAGTCTCAGACATGTCAAACATCTGACCCTTCAACTCAGAACCTACATGGATACTTAAAATAATGAATTCTAAAAGTTTAAAGAGGACCTTCCTCCATATAGTCTAGATTACTGCTAGGTCTTAGAAATTATGTGACACAATAAACTGTATCTCCAAGCTTTGTCCAAAATTAATCGGCGTCTAAAGACAGGAATTGCAGACAACTAATGAATGGGCATAGTCCAGTGAGAAACAACAACTTAACTCCTCACTGCCCGGTATATTCAAAGGACGCCAAGCATAAATTTCCAGTACATTTTTGGCAGGTGTAAAGTTTCCATTTGAACCAGCATGAATTTGTCTGACAGCTCCCTTTTAGATAGAAGGTTACAAGTAAAAACTGTGTCTGTTTTCTTGCAGTTTTTTAAAGGGGGAAAGGGTTTGTGTTATGTGTGGGGGAATATTTTTGAAGTGCAGACTTCAAGGTATTTGTGCTTATATTCATAACAACAGTTGACATTCTATCCACATTGAGAACCTACCTGTTCCTGTGCGGCATAGTCCGGTGAGTTCTGATCCACAGACCAGTAGGAATAGTCGAAAACAAAATGTTTCAGCCTTTCCCGCGTGTCTCCGCCTTCCTTCCTGGGTGCCATCAGCTGAAAGGAGAAAGGGGGGACAAAAGGAGGTACAAATGTAAACACGACCTGCACCCCGTGGTGTTTGTACTTTCTTCAAGCCACCCAGGAAGTCTTAAACCTAAAGGTTGCGTACAAATTATGAACTGCAATGGCTGATACGCACTAGTATGTTAGGTATGCCAAGATGCTGGCGAACCATGGAGTCAACTAAGAAGAAAGTACAATTTTTTTTTTTCATCTCACTGGAGTTAATAAATATGAGATGGTACCAGTGGTTCAGACTATGTATATGATATACACGTCATGTGTGGATGTCTTAGTTCCAAAGTGTTTTTAGATGTCCTTGGTCCAAGATAAGGGTATTTTTGTCACCCACTTTGTATTGAGATTCAAATGAGGGGGAGCTTTCCACTTGTTGGGCCGATGGAGCAGAAAAGTCGTGCATTTTCCACAGTCTCCACTTGTTGCTACAAAGGGGGGCATGCATCCACATGCAAATGGCACAGTTTTTATAGTAGCCATACATATGTACACATGGTCTAGGTTTGGAAGGCATGCCAGCTAACGCCCCTTCCAAAAACAATACAGCACAAAGTCCAAACTTCTTCTGTGTGCTTGCTTTAAGTGTTTAATTCTCACAATTAAGCTGTACCTTGATGTTGGTAACCGACGTTGTGTTTTCGTTGATCTGTATAATAAACTGTGCCTGGGCATCGAGTTCCCTACAAAGGAGGAAAGAAAATATGTTAATGCACTTATGGATAAAAGGTAATACGGTGGAGCCTTCCCCAATGTTGACCTTGGACCTGTGTAGTTAATCTGATGACGACGACCATTGTCGGCCGTGTTACCAGGTAAAACAAGGTATATGAGCCAAAGAAAGCAAAGGTGTTCTCTGACCTTCCCCCTTTGTGTGCCATTAATACCCTCTTTACCTGCATTATTTCTCATAAGGATGACTTTGCTCTCTACTTAAAGCGTCTTTACATCAGAGAGTTTTCCTTGGAACGACGGCAGTCCTCAACTCCTTTCATAAGGACATATTCGTTGTTGTTGGTGTTGCTTTTTTTTTGGATTCTCATGAAACCTGTTGCGAACTTTGTTAAAAATGTTAACGTTACAGATTATAATTACAACCACAGCTTTTTGTTGAATGCTCAAGTATACGTAAGATTTTCCAGCATGTTTTCCTTTCCTTGTGCGTTGGTGGGGTACCATGTAAAGAAACTGAAGTATGGGGAAAACGTGAATAGACCACACAACATCTGCTTGAAGATTAACGTTACTACCTACCCCAAAATAATCCATACCTTGTCTCCAAGTGGAAATTTATGACCTTTTAAGATCGTGAATACAAAAACAGGCTTTTTCAGAAACATTGCGGAGTGACTTCTCTAACAGAGAACTTAGCTTACGCCCAGTGAACTTGACACTGAGAGATTTTTGGTCAGAGTTGGACGTCCTGTCAGAAAACAGACGACAGTTTCCCTTGCCTTCCCTCCCCCTAGCTACAGTACTGTACTTGTTAGCCCCGTGAACTGTCTTTTTCTGTGGGCGTTTCGGATCTAAGGGATATCTTCTTGGCACTATCCTGGTCAAAATCTCAAGAGCAAACAGTCGACGAAAAAATCCAACGATGAAGCAAGTTAAAACTTGTAAATTTGAGGGGCAGGCATCGAAGATTATCTATCGTCTGATTCATCAATCAATCAAACACTACATGCAACAGGCTGTCACAAACTTCCGGAGCTTCTGTAAAACTAAGTACGTTGGTGAGGTAAGAAAAAACGTGGGTACAGACTTTGCCCTGTGAGTTCACACCGATCGCCAAACAAAGGCAAACCAACTCATGCCAGCGGCGACAGGAGGCCACATATATACCGGCTGACCGGAGCCACCGGGCTCGGGCTACCGACTAGGGACCGACCCGCGCCGCTGGGCGTGTATGCACTCACCGTACTCAGCGGCGGACTCGGATGGCCACTTTCACGTTCGCCATGGCGAAATATCCACTCTTGTGCTTGTGACTCAAGTCATCGTCAATGTCGTGTCCGTTGTATATCCATTGGAATCGTGTAAATCCGTGGCAAAAACCCCAGGCCGTAGTCCGTACGGTACAACACTGCGCGCGGCCCCGACTCACTTCACAAACGGTTTGAAATCCGAGAGTTCATTCATGTGAGGCTGTGAATGGAGTAATGGAGGACGCCGGTTTACAGTCAAAAGAATAATGTGGGAATGCTCATCGTGACTATACGAAATCGTGCGTGTCATTTTAAAAAACAGATTTTGTAACATCTTGTTTTAATCTAGTGGCTTCCATAGCAATGCAACTTGGTAACTTACCAAGGGTGCGATCATTGTCGAGTTAAGCGGAGGTGATGCAAAAGCTTCACACAACGAACCAAGTTTTTAGTGTCATACATTCACGATAACCTAGACAGAATTTAAATAAGCCCGTACGCCGATTTCTCACCTGTGTCTTTTTTGCTGTCAATGGAAACTCCACTAAAAAGTTTCAAACATCGTCGAATACCTCATGTAGACCCTTCAGTACAAGCGCCGCGTTTCAACCGCATCAAACCGGCGACTGTCCCATTTACTGATTTCGTGAAGAGATAATTAATATGGAACTAATGTAACGTAAAATACTAAAAAATATTTTAGAAACACTTTTTCTTTCATTGTTTTCAATTTGTATGCAAATAATATTTTTTGTTGTTTTCTTTTACAGGTACGTTTGGCTGCGGTCGAGGGTGGCAAGCAAAGCAAACAAACAGCAAACTTCGTGCACATGGATCATACTGTCTTGATACGTGCGATTTGTATCGTTAAAACTGACGAGTTGACATGGTGTACTGTATTCTATATCTGAACAGGTGTTAACCGAAGTGTTTTGGGTTAAGATTTGAGACGTTTAGTATTTCTTCCATTTACACATATCTTTTCTCATCTTCATCCGAAGAACACTTCTGAAAGCCTACTGAGTCTAGATGATATGATTTGACAAATAAATAGTATTGGTGGAAATAACGGACAACAAAGCAGCATTTCAGCTTTCTAACGTCATGTATTGTTTTTCCTATTATTTTTACGTGTAATTTTCTTCTTTTCTTATCTTTATTATTTGGAACTCTGAATGCTGTTTACAACGCTAGTTCAAGTAGTTGCTTGTATTTATCCAGCTCATATCAAGGATATTCTGTTGTGAAAAATTCACAATGAAATAAAGCAATACATAGTTCTTTTTATTTGTTTGCATTGCGTATCAAAAAACTGTATCATGTAGTCTTCAGTTTTATAAGCTATACTTGGAAAGTAACATACCCAAATGATTGGGCAACGGTATGAAGTTCGGAGTCTTTGTTTACGTCATATGAGTTTCTATTATATTTTCATTACGTTTCATTACATGCCTTCCGGTAGTTTTAGCATTGTGGCTACGGATGATAAATGTTTTCTTTGGTGATGTGTGTTTACGTTTCGTAGCCTCAGTTTGCCTCCTCTAGATACCGTAAGTTTTCAGACATTTGTAGCGAGAAAAGCTGCGAGATTGACAGTCAATCAAGCAACAGTTATCTGTTGTAGGATTGCGTGTTAAAGTGACCGATTATATCACTTACAATGCAGTATACATTTGCACACCTGGTTGATTTCAATGTCCTCCTCTAGCTTTAGGACAAGAGAAATTTTCCACTTTGACGGGTCCGTCTGCCACCTGTAACGTTACACCTGGGAACAAGAGTCGTGCGCAGTTTCTATTTATAGTTATTAGGAAAGTCAAATAAAGAAGTAAAACATAACCTGACCGGAATACTGGTATTTGGGGGGAATTCATAGGTTAAAGAATATATATACACACATTGCTGCCGTGAAAACAGTATACATTCCTACGAGTTTCCGTCATCATGACCGGCTTGACCTGGGTATTTTCCCGCCAGTCTGCTTGGTTGCGCCTTTACATCTAGACGTTTGCCAACCGTTGAAGCGGTTGCATACATGTGTGCAAATTGTCGTCACCATGGACACCATGGACGCCAGTTGAAGTCAACTTTGGGCAAAGACTAGAGAGTAACGATGATAGATAAGAACAAGAAAATGGTCAGAAAATACTGACAGTGGACTGATGCAGCAATGTTCAAGTAGATTCTTTTTCGTTGGTTCCAACAATGTCCTTGG